>CAUYQV010036509.1:0-31298 GCA_963574575.1 Galagoides demidoff
GGTCCCAGCTACTTGGGAGGCGGAGGCAGGAGACTCGCTTGAGCCCAGGAGTTGGAGGTTGCTATGAGCTGTGATGCCATGGCACTCTACCCGGGGGGATAGCTTGAGGCTCCGTCTCAAAAAAAAAAAAAAAAAAAAAAAGATCCTTGGCTTAATCATTACATCTACCAAGTCCCTTTTGCCAATATGAGGGATTAGGAGCTGGGTGTCTTTAGGGGCCTTTATTCAGCTTACCACAAGAACCAAGTCTTGGGGCAGCCTGGTGGGTCCAGGCTATTCTCAGGAGCCTGCTTCTCTTTGCCTTGAACAATAGCTGTGCCTCCAGGGGAGACAAAATGCATTTCTGCTCAAAGGGCTCCATGGCTCTCTGTGAGTTGTATTTTTTTTTTTTTCTGGTAAACTCATTCTCCTAACTGTTGTCATTTGTCAAAGACAGCAGGCAATAAAAGTCCTGGCTGCATTCATCTTGTCCTCCTGTTCCCCATCCAGGATGCAGGCTCTAATGCCACTGCTGCTGGCCCTGGGTCCCCACAACCTGACATATGAAGCCTGTGGGGATGCCTAGTTGTTGGGCCTGGCTCTTCTCCAGGCTGTCAGCCTACCCATTCCTGCGAGTCAGGTCAGAACTCTCTCCAAAGCTTCAAAAACTTTGCCCTTCTCATCGGATGGGACTGGCAGTCATTTGAGCCTGTGGTAGGTGTCCAAACGTGGGGAAAGTCTGTCTCACACAGGCCTGAGCTGGGCTTCACAGAAGAAGGGCATTATGTCAGTGAAAACAATGTGGAACCACAGGGTCCTGGCTGGTGGGGCTTTGGTCTGCCAAATCCTTCGGGCTACACAACGCTGCCTCAGCTCCCCTCCTGGCTGTGCCAGGACATTCTTGAGTGACTTTGCAAGAGCAGTACAGCTGGCTTCCAGGAGGTGTGAAGAATGACTTCAGAGGACCATCCTCTCTGGAGGACAGAGAAGAAAGGGAAAGAAAATTCTTCTCAAACCATGAAGGTGGGAGAGAGTCTTTGTCAGGCTCAGGATTAAATTGAGATGTTGCTCTGGTTGTTATTTACGAGCAACTGGGCTAAAGCATTAATTTTTAATAACAAGAAGAATGTACATGTTATAACTATCTCTAAATAAAACAGAGTTAGGCTAGCATAACCCTAAATGCTGGGAAATGGCATTTCGAAATGTATTTTATGGATAAATATGTCTGCATATATTTATCCAATGTCCTCATGTGAGCAGAAATGAACATATGCGTACTTCCCTAATTCAGGCTAACTGGGTGGGAGGCCTAAGTGAGATGTTTGAATTACTGCCTATTTAAAAAAAGAAATGTGGGTGGCACCTATGGCTCAGTGAGTAGGGTGCCCGCCACATATACTGAGGCTGGAGGGTTTGAACCCGACCCTGGCCAAACTGCAACAAAAACAAAAATAGCCGGGCTTTGTGGTGGATGCCTGTAGTCCCAGCTACTCGGGAGGCTGAGGCAAAAGAATCGCCTAAACCCAAGAGCTGCAGGGTGCTGTGAGCTATGACACCAGGGCACTCTACTGAGGGTGACAAAGTGAGACTGTGTCTCTAAAAAAAATAAAAAGAAGGAAAGAAAGAAAAAGAAATGCAGTTTTATTATTTTCAAGAGCTTTAAGTAGCAAAGCTAACAAGATGTTACCTAGGAGACATATTTATATGGATTTATTCTTTAGGTAGAAAAGGTTCCAATTTAGAATGCACAGATTGGAGGGCAACATTGGCAAATTGAAGGTGTGTTTTTACTGCAAGGGGGGATGTGTTGGCGTGTTTCAATTCACAGAGAACATTAAACATTAACTTGAGTTCTGTTATTTGTCCTGGACATCAGTGCTGTGGTTTCAGACACCAGCCCCCCCCCCCAACACACCACACACACACACACACACACAAACACACACACACTATCACAGGTAATTCTATATCATAGAACAACCATGACACATCAGAGCAGAAAGAGACCTTTGCAGTCATCTGGTCAACTGCCCAACCCTTGAGGAGATTAAGGTCCAGAGGAGGGTTGATGTATCGAGCAGGAGCTCACTAGTGAGCAGAAGAACTAAACCTGGGATGTGAATTCTGTGAATTCCTGCTCCCAGATCAATTCTCCTTCCTGGCAGGGCATGGTGGCTCACGTCTGAAATCCTAGCACTCTCGGAGGCCAAGGCAGATTAACTGCTTGAGCTCAGGAGTTTGAGACCAGCCTGAGCAAGAGTAAGATTCCTTCTCTACTAAAAATAGAAAAAAAAAAAAAACCTAGCCTGGTGTGGTGGCACACACCTGTAGTCCCAGCTACTTGGGAGGCTGAGGCAAGAGGATCTCTTGAGCCCAAGAGTTTGAGGTTGCTGTGAGCAATGATGACACCATGGTACTCTTACCCAGGGCCACTCTACTCAGGGTCACAGACTGAGATTTGGCCTCAAAAAAAAAAATTATAAATATTCTCCTTCCTCTTTTATGACTGCCTCTTAGGGGTCTATAGCCACATTAGGGAAGGAGAGAAAGTCAGGGTGAGGGAAAAGAGCAGAAGAGGAACCGATTTTGAGAAGCAATGAATCATTTGATTACGATTTCTGGCTGGATTTGGAGCAGGGTCGCTTCAAGCTCTCTTTGCTGCTGTGAACAGGCCCTGGGCCTTGGGAGCCAACACAGCAGCAGTGGCAGCTGCTGTTTATCCAGTGCTCTCTCTGTGCCAGACACTCTTCTGAGCACTTGGCATGGATCAACTCATTTAATCCTCAGAACAGCCCCTCGAAGTGGGTACTATTATTATTAATGCTAGTAATAATACTATTATTAATCCATCACATCTGTGAGGAAACTGAGGCAAGGAGAGATTAAGTAACTTGCAAGGTCCTAAGTGACTGAGCCAGGGTCCAATGCAAGCCATCTGCCTTCAGAGCCCTCTGCCACCTGCACCATTTTGCTCTAACCATTTTGACCTATTAGATGGCATACCCTTCAGCCGCCAGGTGTCCAGGAAGGGCTGGAGTGTCCAAGGAGTCACTTGGTTAGTTGCACACAGCCTCATTTGTTTATCCTGGGGTGTCTTATGTTGCAAGGTCATTTTCTCTTTGTGCCATGATATGAGAAAGGTTGGGAAGTGCTGCTCTATATGGGAATGTAGTCACAATAGAGGATTCAATCAGTTTCTATGTTGTTGTGCCATCCGGCTAGCTCAGGATAAGCTAGCTGCAGGTTGAGCCCTGCAGGCTAGTGATTTAGCCTCTCAGACCCACTTGCTCCTCTGGGAGCCACCTCATAAACATGGGGAGAGATGGTAGGAGTGTCTGAACCCAGTACTTACCAGAAAGGGTGTGGAGCAGAAGCCCTCTGGGAATAAGATTGCATATCTGTAGAGCAGGAGAGTCTGTCCAGGTTCAGAGTCACGGACAGTGTCCTTTATTTCTCTATTCCTGGGTGTCAGTCCCCCCCACCTGCCCCTTCCATTTGGCACTGGTATTGCAGTGATGTGCTCTTTGAAGGAGAACTGCCTGTTCTGGAGATGTCAGGGTTAGAGGAGTCAGCAATTATGAGCTTATGAGATAATGACATGTGTGTTTAGTGTGATGGCAAATTACTCCATAGAAAAAAATTTTTTAAGATTCAGAGTGAACTATTTTCCCATATAAACTTACTGCCTCAGGAAAACTGCGGTTAAAATTATAAATTACCAGGAAACTTCAAATTTCCCCCAGAGACCCAAAATAGAAAAACAAGAAGAAGCATTGTTGAAGTCATCCCAAATTGGAAACAATGATTATTCAATTAAAAATAAGTATGGATATACTTTTTGTTTATATGGAGTTTGTGTCTCAAAGAGAAATCTATGTAGTCTTCAATCGCCTCATCTCAATGATGGGCTATGCCAGCCTACTTGGTAGCTAGATTTTCCCTATAAATTCTGAAGAACTAGCTTCCTCTCCTTAAGTTTGATTCTGCTTCAGTTTTTTATGGCCTTCATAGTCAGAAAGCTCCTAACATCTATTCTAAATCTTCCTGCTATCGTTTAAAACCATAATCTCTTGCCCTGTCCCAGTGAAAAATGGCAGCCACAGTTGACCCTTCACATTCTTAGAGAGTGTAACTAGGTTAACCTCTAATCTTCCATTTCCCCTATAAAGACAGCTAAGGCTTCACATAGCTTTTATTTTGGGAGGGTTTTGTTCCTGAGCCCTCTCCAAACCCACATCACAGTGGAGTTCCAGGGTCTACACCTGAATGCATCGTGGTGGTAGACAAGGTGGTCTCTGTGGGTTCTACCAGTCTCTGTGAATCACTGTTCCATGTGTAGAATCAAGGACTGGCCAGTGCCTAGTCTTCTGGAGAATAAACGTGTGGTTTCTTCATTTACTACCCAGGAAGTGCAGGGTCTGCAGGGGGAGATAGAAGAGACATCACTTGGAACAGAGGAGATTGGTACGAACACCACTGCTGTCTGGTCTGGAATCTTGGGCACCTGAATTCAGCCTTCTGAACCTCTTAGCAACTTCTAGGGAAGGAAAATGTCACCTACTACACACAACCTCCCAGGGTGTTCTTAAGATCAAAGGAGATGTGGATGTCATTAAAAAGCTCACTATTTGGGCAGTGCCTGTGGCTTAGTGAGTAGGGTGCCGGCGCCATATACCAAGGGTGGCAGGTTCAAGTCCATCCCTGGCCAAACTGCAACAACAACAACAACAACAAAATAGCTGGGTGTTGTGGCAGGCACCTGCAGTCCCAGCTACTTGGGAGGCCGAGGCAAGAGAATAGCTTAAGCCTAGGAGCTGGAGGTTGCTGTGAGCTATGACACCACAGCATTCTACTGAGGGTGACAAAGTGAGACTCTATCTCTTTAAAAAAAAAGAAAAAGCTAACTATTTTCTTGGCTCATCCCAGAAAGGTTAAACTGGTCCCCATTGGTCCACAGCCAGTGGCAGAGTCTAGCTGGATGAGAAGATGGGGTTAAGTGGAGGATGCCATGGCCCAGTCACAACCTACTGAAGTAAAGATTGCTGACAACTTTACAAATTTATGATGTTCCCCCTTATTTCTTATGGCCATAGTTTCAAGGTGTGCGACAATCTTATACACAGAAGGAGAAGGTGATAGCCCTCTGGTCAATATAATTTACCACGCAAGATCCAAAAGTACCCATTGCAGTGAATCCTTTGCATCAAGCTCTAGTCAACAGAAGACCCCAACAAAATACAAATATTTTACCTGACATATGCCCTCATAGATGATTTAGTTAATTCCCTAGCAAATAGCTAGGCCTTCTGGGGCAGATGGTAAGCATTGCTAGTGGGGAGAATGAGGTTGTTAGACTCTACTCCTGGGCAAGGTGCTGTTTGTAGTGGGAGAAAAATACATCAAACTTGAGTCCCAGATTTGCTACTTGTGTATTACACGCCTTTTGGGCACCTTGTTTAACCTCTCTTATGCTTAGCATTCTTTTCTGGAAAAACAAACAAACAAACAACATAAGGATAACATATACTCTGCAAGGTGGGCCTGAGGATTAAATAGTGGGATGTGAGTATTGTGCTTGATAAACAAGGAAGGAAAATGTAAAGATTAGTCATTGTCATTGCTGTGATCTCCACCTGGTTTCCTAGGACCCAGTGCCAGTGAGGAGAGGTGTAAATCATAACTAGTTATATTGCTAGGGACAGTGGGTGTGTGTCTGTGCATGGTATGTGTGTGTGTGTGTGTGTGCATGGGGGGGACTGGTCTATGACAGGCAGGCATGAGACACCAAGATCAATAAAACCACAATAATAGCTTTCATTCTGGAGCTACTGCTGGGTGCTAGGCACTATGCTGACCATCTAGCTACTTTACCTTGAGCCTCCTGACAACCCGATATTATTATTATTATTTGAGACAGAATCTTAATATGTCACCCTCGGTAGAATGCTGTGACATCACAACTCACAGCAACCTCAAACTCTTGGGCTTAAGCAATACTCTTGCCTCAGCCTCCCAAGTAGCTGGGACTATAGGTGCCCACCACAATGCCTGGCTATATTTTGGTTGTAGTTGTCATTGTTGTTTGGCAGGCCCAGGCTGGGTTCAAACCCGCCAGCTCTGGTGTATATAGCTGGCGCTCTAGCCACTGAGTTACAGGTGCCGAACTAGACAACTTAAAATTATCAGTGATGTTATTAGGATATCCTTTTCTTTGATGAGGAAAGGAGCTCAGAGAAGGCATGTAATGGTCCAAGGTCACATAGCTACTGAGGGGCAAAGCTAAGACTCAGACTCACGCCAAGTGACTCTGGGGCTCATGTACTTTGCACTTACTTCCCTCTTTCCAAGTTGTGCACCCCAAAACCTTCATTAGGGAAGCCCTGGTTTAAGCAGGAGACAGAGAGTTCCTGGCACTGCTCCAACTCAGCAAGCAGAGACAGCAATCAAACTGGGATTCCCTGGTTTTTGAGTGGAGGCCCAGGAGATCCCTAACGAAAAGTGACCATTCTGCATTTGATGTTACCCCAAAGCACCTGTTCCTCATTTGGGGCATTAGTAGTTGTAACAGAAGTAGTAATATTTCAACAACAGTGCTGACTAGCTATATAAGGAGCCAAGTGACAGCTCATCTCCATGTAAAAAGCCCTCTGGGCTCTTCCAGGCACCCTGGCCTGTGCTGTCCCATTTCAATGTGATGCCTATTTCCTGCCTGGCACCCAGCCGGTGTGGCAGAGCTCTGTGACATAAACCCCTTCAAATCCAAAGAGCTATTAGTCAGTCTGCAAGAGAGGAGAAGAAAGTGGAAGAAAAGTATTAGGAACCAAAGGATTCTACTGGGGGAGTAGAATTTACCCTTTCTGGCCACACTCCCTCCCCAGAGAAGGACAGAGCAGGAGGGCAGTATGGGAATGGGCCAACTGTTTTGAACCTCTGGCGTCTCAGCTCAGCCTTGATTTGATGTCTCATGCTCATTTAACTCCCAGCCACTGGGCGTGTGTGACTTGGGAAGAAGAATGAGGGGGTGATTTGCTTCAATCACATAATCCTTCATCCACAGGAAATGGAGGGACTGTTGGTTTCCTCTTGAGGCCTCCCAAACCAGAAGGCCAACTTCGTAGGTGTGCAGTTTCACACCCCAGGCGTCTACCATACGGGGACCAATGGGTCAGATGGGAAGGAAAACATCCCGTGATCTGGCTGGGGTTGCCTCCTGCTCCACAGGAGGGTTTGGGGCCAGCCAGGGTGCAGGCAGGGCCGGGGGAGGGAAGGGTGTTACTGTGGCAGGGGCTGAGAACAAATGTGGGTGAAGTGGATAAAGTTTAATTTAGCAAGGGTAGTGTCATAACTGTTTCTTCAGCAACCACAAGGTACAAACTCTGGGCAAGATGACTGTCTGCATGCCCTTATTTAAAGATCCATATATACCCATGAGTATTAATAATGCAAACAGGACTTTCTTTTTTTGTTTCAGTACTAAGATTCTTGACCTACAAATCACTGTTCATATTAAAAAATCTTCCGAAGCTACCCAGTTAAACACAAGATTATAAACAACAACATTCTGGCTTGGCATCCATAGCACAGTGGTTACTTATGGTGTCAGTCACATGCACCGAGGCTGGTGGGTTCGAACCCGGCCCAGGTCAGCTAAACAAGAATGACAAATGCAACAAAAAAATAGCGGGCATTGTGGTGGGCACCCATAGTCCTAGCTCCTGGGAAGGCTGAGGCAAGAGAATCGCTTAAGCCCGGGAGTCTGAAGTTGCTGTGAGCTGTGACTCCACAGGCCTCTACTTAGGGCGACATAGTGAGACTCTATCTCAAAAAAAAAGAAAAGAAAAAACGTTCTGTCTTTATTTTTCCAACTTGTAAGTGCCCTTTCTCATCTCCTAAACCTTGCTTCATGCCCATGCTATGATTTCTGTATATTTTCCTCCATGGAGAAAGTTGACAGTCAAGCAGGAGTCTTTACTGATCTAACTGGCACTGTTGTGTCTACTTCAGGTCAGAACAGTGCCCGCATTATAACTAGGCAGTCTCTGTCCTCCAAGTGAAAAGAGAAAAATGAATGCTGAGATGAGGGTCCCGCTTCACTACCCAGACTAGGAGAAGTCTGGGAAGATCTGAGTTTCCTTCTCTAACCCTAGCTGGTTTCTCTGTGCCATTCTTGGGGACTTCCCACATTTATCCTCTTATGTTTTTATATTTTTTTTATTGATAATTATAGTTGCTAACATTTATTGGATGTTTCCCATGTGCCAGGCTCTGCGCTAAGATGATAACTTAGTTTTCTCCCTCTGTCTTCATGCTAGTCTGGTATTCCCCTCCCATTTTTCTGATGAGAAAATAGAGCCTCAGAGGCGTGAAGTTACAGGTTCATAGTTGGTGAGGCCTGCACTTCAGGCTCCATGACACTTTGACTCCAAATCCTGTGTATTTTTTTTTTTTTTTGCACAAACATAGCTCTATAGCATCACTATGAAAATGGATATTATTCATCCTGTTAGTCAATTAAGGAAACAGGATGAGCTAGTTCAAGGGATTGATTACACAAAGTTTTAACACTAAGAAATGGCAAAGCTAGAACTGGAAGTTGGGGTCTTTGGGGTTTTTTTTGAGGCAGGCAGAGTCTATGTCACCCTCAGTAGAGTGCTGTGGTGCCACAGCTCACAGCAACCTCAAACTCTTGGGCTTAAGTGATTCTCTTGCCTCAGTCTCCCAAGTAGTTGGGACTACAGGTGCCCACCATGACACCCAGCTATTTTTTTGTTGCAGTTGTCATTGTTGATTTTAGTGGCCCAGGCTGGGTTCTAACCCACCAGCATTGGTGTATGTGACTGGCCCCCTACCCACTGAGCTTGGGGCACTGTCTGGAAGTTGGGGCTTTGAACTACCAATTCAGTGCTCCTCCTATGACCCCTGAAGTGGTCCTTAGTCACTGGCAAATTAAATTAGTTCTCCAAGGGTCCCTTGGCGTGGCCTGTCCCTGAATTCAGATGCTTGGGTTTTCTCAACCCCTGGGCTGAAGAAGCTAAGTCTCATGACCCTCCAAGACAGCTGTCACCAAAAAACACTTTCCAGTGCATTTTAGCCACTGTTGTCCTCACCTTAGTTTGGCTACATTATTTATTTTTCATGGTCCCTCCAGTTCTTTCCCCACTAAGATTCTCTTTCAATGTCCCCCCTCTCCAGGAGGTCTTCCTTCCCTCCCTGGCTCAAGTTATCCACCCTACTTGACAACTTCTTAACTGTCAGGTGGACTGTTTTCTCCTCTTTTTTGCCCTATGCTCTATCCCAGATGTGGTCTCCATAGAACTCAAAAGCTCCCAGCTGCCCCTTGAAAAGCCCCCACATCCATAGTGAGTAGATAACCTGAGGGACGCTCTTCGAATTCTCTGGGCCCATCCCTCACTCCTCGGGTTCCTCAGCCTCCTGGAGAAGGCTTGAGGCGCGACAGAGTTAACATGAACCAACTCTTGCCAGTGAGAGAGAGCTTGGCACCACTTACAAACCTTCTCATTGCCAAGGGGGGCCCTGTTCTCCATCATCTTCCGCTCCCTCTCTCCAATAAAATGACCCATTTAAACCAGATTTTTCTTATTAACAAGCTTCCTACTAAATGGCTTCAGCTGTGCTTGTTGATTTATAGGGCTTAGAAAGCACTGCTCAGCTATGGCCCTCCCCTTGGACCAAGGTCCCGAGTGAATTGTGCTGCCCTGGTGACATTGTGGGAGGGCAGAAGCCACCCTCCAAGGGGCAGCTCCAGAGGGGTTTCTTTTTTTTTTCTTGTTAATAGTTTAATGATGGAAACATCTAAACATGCAAAATTAGAGAAAATGGCATCATGAAACCCCTTGAACCATCACCTTGCCAATCTTGTTTAATCTGCTCTCTGCTTCCCAAACTGTCCTCACCAGCTAGAGTGTTTTAAATTAAACCCAAAGCGTTATATCTTTTCACCCACAAATATTTCAGTATATTTTCTAAGAGATAACCACAATATCCTTATCATACATAAAATGTTAATAATTCCTTATCTAATACCTAGTCAATGTTCAAATTTTCTTCATGGTTCCATAAATGTCTTTTTATATTTGATTCATTTAAATCAGGATCCAATCAGCGCTCCCAACCGCATCTTATCAATATAACTTATTATTTTTTTAAACGCAGAATAGTCTCCCCTTTCTCTCTCTGTTTCTATTTCTCAGAGACATCTTGATGCAGACAAATTCCACAAACATACAAGTCTGACAGTCTGACTCAAACTCATCCTAGAAAAAAATGCTATGTACCTCACTGCTGATTATAACCACAGTCACCTTTGAAGTATTCGCCTGGGGAAGCTATGCACCAATGCCAGCACCTAGACTACTCTTCAAAGCAATTTTGGAACTCTTTTTCTGGAATGACCATCAGAGCTGTCCTCACTCAGCAAACCAAAACACCCAGCAACAGTAAGGAATGCCACTCAGCAAGATACCACCACGAACACAACTCTGACACTGATATACCAAGGTTGTGAAACCTCCTGGCACGGAGTGCGGTACACAGAGGCAAGTTTGAGAACTTCATTGTCAGACCTCTACTGTGTCATTACCAGCAAAGAAATTCTGAAAGCATCCTTATAGCTGACACCTGCCTTATCCTGTGGGTTCAGTTATTCCCAGGGGCATGACCCTAACCCACAAGGCTCTGCCTACTGTCCCTCACACACCTTAAGAAGGTTAAATCATCTTGTTCAACACTGATTGCAATGATGGCATCCCAGAGTCTGAGCAGTCACTAATCCATTCACCCCAGTACTTACATTTATTAGCACATAATAAGTGTTAGCCCTAACCCAGACTGGTGCTTTACTATTCCCAGCTAACAGGGGAGGAGATGGGGGGATAGAAGAGTCTGTCCCACTCATCCTCATCAGTGGATTTGGACTTTGAGGTCCAGAGGTGTGATGGATGCACCCACTTGCATAACCAGTGAGAGCCCCTGCCTCTTCATGAGAGCTCTCATTTCCATCCTGGGCTTCCCTGGCTCCCAGGTTCTGTCAAGCAGGAAAGGAGGAGAAATCTTGGACAGTAGGAAAGGTTAGGGTGAGGAGGCGGTGAGAGGCATCACCTACAGGGAGCTGGGATCTTCTCTCTGTCCTGCCTGGGCTTCTGCCCATCCTCACACTTTGCCTGAGGGAGGCAGAGACCACGCCTCCCACCCCGTCTTTCACAAGTCCTCACAAACTATGATTGCCACACACTCTCAACCCACACAAATACCACATCCACATGCCCTCAGACCCACACCACGCACTCTACTCAGCCACTTGGCTGGAAAGTCAGCCCCACACAGCTCAGTCCTGCAAGCACAGACTTGCCTGTGCTGCACAAACACAGGCCTTAGAGGCCTCAAGGGGGCTGGTGTCTTTGGGGTGGCCGTCAGAACCAAAGATTACCTGACTTCAGATAGAAGCTTGTCTGTCTGTCTATCCATCTCTTTCTCTTTTTTTAGACAGAGTCTCTCTCTGTCCCTGGGTGGAGTGCCATGGCATCACCATTGCTCACAGCAATTTAAAATTCTTGGGCTCAAGAGATTCTTTGCCTCAGCCTCCCCAGTACCTGGGACTATGGGTGCCTGCCACAATGCCCGGCTAGTTTTCTCTATTTAATAGAAACAGGGTCTCACCCAGCTCAGGCTGGTCTTGAACTCCTGAGCTCAAATGATCTACCTGCTTTGGCCTCCCAGAGTGCTAGAATTACAGGTTTGAGTCACCAAGCTCGGCCTCATAGCAGTTATCAGCTATCATAACAGCTTTGGAGCTCCTGGTCTCTGTAGGCCCCTAGAGTCTGGCTGGGGATGGAGAACCTGTAAGTATGAGAGCGACCCGGGAAGAGAAGGTAGAGCTGGATCAGACACCTATTGGTTAAATAAGACTAAATCTAATTCCCCTCCTTTTGAGGAGGGGCGCTCTCACCTGTGGTTCTAGGCGATAGAAAAACACCCACTGCTAGCGAGATAATCCAATTTCCTTTGTCCCTTGAGCTGAAAGGCACTGCCCTGGCCCTCCTGCTCTAACTTCATGCTGGGTCTCAGTCTGGCTAGAACTCTTTCTGCCTCCAGCAGAATTCATATCAAAGCCTCAGCCCCCCAGGGTTCATTAGGAGGCATTTACTTCTGCATAATTCTTGGAGGGCAGGAGGGAGGATAACTTGATTTGCAATGCAAATTGCTTGGCTGTAATTTCAACTCTCCCTCCCTTCTCACAGGGAGATTTTGCAGGTCATTAAAAATATATGATTGCCTCCAAAATAGCAGTGATGGCTGCTCTGCTGGGCAGGGTCTGGGGCTGGTGTTTGAAGGCTGCTGAATGATGTGGAATGGATGCCCAGGTAAGTGGAGCCGTGCCCTCACTCCTGTGCTGGCGTCTAGGCTCTGGATTATGGGAAGGGTGGCTTGGGTCTGCAGCCAGTCTGGGAACTTGGGCCTACTCTATCTTCAGCTCAGTTTTGCTTTCTGCTGCTGTGAGGCACCAGGCAAGTGCTCTTCAGCTCTTGGTTTCCTTCTCCATTTAGATGGAGATAAATAAGGAGTCAGACTTAGACCAGTTGGTATACAGTAGGTGGGCAATTAGCTCTCTCCACCTCTTGCTGTCTGGCTTGGTGACACCCTTCTTCATCCCACTGCCCTCCTCAGTCTGGATCCAACCAGTCTAGGAAGTATTTCCTAGGCCTTCTGGTCATGAGAGGTGTCTCATTCGGTCTTTTCTTCCCTGTATTGTTGTGGGAATTCAGAATGCCCAGAACTACCTAAACCAGTGGTTCTCAACCTGTGGGTCGTGACCCCTTTGTAACAATGAAAATACATCCTGCATATCAGATATTTATATTACAATTCATAACAGTAGCAAAATTACAGTTATGAAGTAAAAATGAAAATAATTTTATGGTTGGGGGTCACCACAACATGAGGTGGTCATGTATTAAAGGGTTGTGGCATTAGGAGGCATTAGGAAGATTGAGAACCACTGACCTAGACCTTTACCCTTAACCTTACTGGTCAATGTATAGGGGGAGCATCTAAGAGACTGATCAATCATTGGATCAACAGGAAGGAAACTGTTCTTTTATGAGCCTGAGTTACTAACCTGAGATTCTTCTGGGGAGATGAATGGTGGCCCCTTTAGGGTTAGGTCAGCCCTGGCCCTAGGATGCTCCAGCTTTGAGCTACAGGGATAAAATTAATATCCCTGTCAATATAATAAACACATAACCACTGAGAAGCACAGATTGCTGTGTACAGCTGTTAGAGAGAAGCTATATATTTCAAAGTTTTAAAATTACCTTTTAATTCAGATTTTAAGGGCATATGGAAAATCCGTTTGGCGCTTCTTCAAAATGATAAACAGAGAGTTACCATATGAGTCAGCAATTCTACTTCATCTATAACCAAGAGATATGAAAACATGAGGCCAAAAAATAGCCGGGTGTTGTGGCAGGTGCCTGTAGTCCTAGCTAGTCAGGAGGCTGCGGCAAGGGAATCACCTAAGCCCAGGAATGGGAGGTTGCTGTGAGCTGTGACAGCACAGTACTCTACTGAGGTCAATAAAGTAAGACTCTATTTCTAAAAACAAACAAACAAACAAAAAAACATGAGGCCACGTGAAAACCTGTACCTGAATGTTCATAGCAGCACTATTCCTAACAGCCAAAAGTGAAGACAACCCAAATGTCCATCCAAGGAGGAATACATACAACAAATGAGGCATAACCACACAGTGGAATATTATTCAGCTGTGAACAGAAACGAGGAACTGCTAGATGTAGATGTAGATGTAGCTTGAAAGTATCAAGTGAAAGAAGCCAGTCACAGAGAACCACCTGTTAATATGATTCCATTTGTAAGAAATGTCCTGGGCAGTGCCAGTGGCGCAGAGGAGTAGGGCACTGGTCCCATATGCCAGAGGTGATGGGTTCAAACCCAGCCCCGGCCAAAAAACTGCCAAAAAAAAAAAAATGTTAAAAAAAAAAAAAGAAAAGAAATGTCCTGAACAGATAAAGCTGCAGAGACAGAAAGTAGATTAGTGCTTGTCTAGCATCAAGGGTTAGGAGGTTGGACTGCTATGGATACTTAGTTTCTTTTTGGGGTGATGAAAATGTTCCAAAATTACTTGCAGGGATGGTTGCACAACTCAGTGAACATACTAAAAACCACTGAATTATATACTCTTATGGGTGAATTTTATGGTATGTGAATTGTATCTCAAGAAAAAAAAAAGATGGGTATCTCAAGGGAAAAAAAATGTTATGAACACTCATAATGTTCAGTGACTTGGAGACCATTTCCTTCCCATCACCTTGCTCAGGCCTGTAGCTTGATTCATTGGTAGGTTGCCCATACCTGCACATCAGAGCCAAGTGACACTTGCTGACCTGAGAGTGAAGTGGGTTTGGGGCAGGCAGAGGGGACAGTGATGGGGCATAGTCAGTGGAAAATTCACACATCCCATTGGCATCCAAGAGAAGGTGCAGTCTGAAAAATATAACTATGTCACTCACAAAAGGTTTAAACAAATCTCTGGCTGCCAGAGGCAGTCCTCACCTTTGAGGTTGGTGTCATGAGCTTGTCAAATTAAATAAATGATATCTCGGGCAGCAGGAGATCTGAAGGAACAGTTAGACATGAATTCCAATTTTTAACAAATGAATTCATCACAAACTCCTCTCTCTGTTTCTCTCTCCTCTCATGCACGTGCGCACACACGTACACACACATTGGGCTGCATTCACTCTTTAGTTTTCACAGTTTTTTTTTTTTCAGACATTGTCTCACTATGTTGCTCTGGGTAGAGTGTCGTGGTGTCACAGCTCACAGCAAACCTCAAGTTTGAGGGCTTAAGTGATTCTCTTGCCTCAGCCTCCCAAGTAGCTGAGACTACAGGTGCCTGTCACAACATCTAGCTATTTTTTGTTGCAATTGTTTAGCTGGCCCGGGCCAGGTTTGAACCCACCACCCTTGGTGTATGTGGCTGGTGCCATAATCACTGTGCTACGGGCACCAAGCTGAGCTTTGACAGTTTCATGGAAAAACCAGAAGACCAGGAGCCGGGCACCCTCCTAAGGCTTGGGAAAAAAGATCCTGATGCTCCTCCAGTGTTCCTCCTCCATATCCACTTTCTGCTTCAGACTCAACCATTTTGCTGTCCTGGAACCTTCCATGTCTATGTGCAGGAAACAAGCACAGGCCTCACCAACTGTGATCTCATCGGGGCAGAGACTGTGACTTGCTCACTTAAAATTCACTCGAATTATAGCACAATGCAGGGCATACAGTGGTGCTCAAAGTGAAAAAAAAAGAGTAGAGGGACAGAGGAAACGGGAAATCATTTTTATATTTTTTTTATCTTTATACAGTAACATTTAAAATGTAACAAAAGGAATTAGTTACAAGAGGTCTCTGAGTGTTACATAATTTTTTTTGTTAGTATGTTGTTTTATTCACTAATAAAATGGAAAAGGAGAAACTCAAGCATATTTTATATCCTAATGAAATACAAATAACTTTAAGGATTTATAAAAAGGTGATTATTTTTCCCCAGATTTGTTTATTGTGGTAAAATATACATAACATAAAATTTACCTTTTTAACTACCTGTATAGTTCTGTAGTATTAAATACACTGAAAGTATGAGACAACCCTCAAAAAATGGCTATCTTATACGGTCAACATTCATTTCTCCCCTGTAGAACAATTACTTTTCTCCCCTAGAATGACCTTGATCCTTAGCATTTCTGGAAACATGAAGTTTGATCCATAGGCTGGATGTAGAAATTTTCCCCCTTTTGTTCAAGTGAGAATGCACACACACACACACACACACATATGCACTTGTTACCTTTCAGATAAGAAGGGGCTTAACTTCTTTGGTCCAAACCCATTCCCCTCAAGCCTCCCAGAGTCCAAATGCATCAAGGCTGTGGACTTCAAAGGGTGTTCCACACAAATTCTAGAAACACACGTATGAGGATTCAGTGGATGGGAGTGGCCCCTCTTTAGTAGTTAGCATTTACCAAGCCTTTATAATCATTAATTAGTTACCCTGATGGAGTGAGCCCCATAGGCACTGATGAGAGCTGTCTGAACACAGCAGGACAGAAACTGACCTTCTGACTGAGTTGCTTTATTCTTATCCCCAAACAGTTCTCTTGCAAGGCACTTTTCAAAACTGGGGGCAGAGAAAAAAAACATGAAAGTGATTCTCGTTCCAGTCCTGTCATTAACCAGCTATGTGAACTTGGATGCTTCCTCACCTCATTTCCTCAGGGGTACTATGGCTGGATTCAATCAGAAAGAGCAAGTAGGTAGCATATGTGCCACTACTGATGTACTCCTGTCACCGTGGCAGACATAGCTAATCAATCACAGTCCTTTTCCGGATCCTGGATGGAGATCTGTAATCCCAATCCCTGAACTAACCAGATGTTCTGTGAGCTGCTGCTTATTCTTCATGCCTTCACTAGACGGTATTTTTACTATCCGTTCCAGGGCTAACATTCAATAATTTTAAGTATTATAGCTATTTATTCTGTTGTGGCAACCTCCACCAACAGACCTCATAAAATTGCGCTAGTCTGTTCCAAGGATCCTGAAGCATTTTCCTGCTCAAAACACTCCTAAGAAACAGAAAAAGAAACATCATATTCCCACGTCCCAGAGAGCAAGGGTGGTCTAGAACTCCCAAACAAGTTCCAAGCAGGGCTGAAGGCAAAGCAGCCACAGTACCCACTTACCTCAGGAGAAAGGGCCAAGAGCTGGTCCTTCTATCCAAAGTGGAATTCCTGTACAAGTTAACGTGAATTTGGTAATAAAGGGAAAAGGCTCCTCTCATACACTGCTGGTGGGAATGTAAAATGCTGCCTTTGCTTTAGAAAAAAGTCTGCAATTCCTAGAAATGTTAAACATGGGTATGCCAAATGATCCAGCAATTCCCCTGCTAGGTGTACACCCAAGAGAAATAAAAACATACATCCACACAAAAACCTGTTCATAATAGCCCTAAAGTAAAACAACCGAAGTGTCCACCTGACGAATGGATAAATAGTAATGGCACATTCATCTAATGGAATATTATCCAGCCATAAAAAGAAATGAAGCCCCTCACAGATGCTGCAATATGGATGGCCTTTGACAACGTTACAGTAAGTGATAGAAGCCAGCACAAAAGACTACAAATTATGATTTCACTTCTAGGAAATGTCCAGAATAGACAAATATATAAAGACAGAGAGTAAATTAGTAGTTGTCTGAGGCTACAGGGGATAAAGATTTGGAGGTGATGGCTAAGGTGGTGAGGTTTCCTTTTGAGGTGATGAAAATGTTCTAAAATTGATTGTGAGCTGGGTGTGGTGGCTCACGACTGTAATCCCAGCACTCAGGGTGGCTGAAGCAGGTGGATTGCCTGAGCGCACAGGTTCGAGACTAGTCTAAGCCAGATCCAGACCCCGTCTCTAAAAAGTAGCTGGGCATTGTGGCAGGCACCTATAATCCCAGCTACTTGGGAGGCTGAGGCAAGAGAATCACTTGAGCCTAAGAACTTGAGGTTGCTTTGAGCTATAATACCTAGGCACTCTGCTAAGGGCAATAAAGTGAGACTCTGCCTCAAAAAAAAAAAATTGATTGTGGTGCTGGTTGCATCCACAAGCATTAAGAACATACAGGGAGACACGACCTCACCAAATGAACTGAATAAGGTACCAGTGACCGGTCCTGGAATGATGGAGGTAGGTGGCCTTTCAGAGAAAAAATTCAAAATTGCTATCTTGAAGAAGCTCAGTGAACTTCAAGACAATACAAAGAAGGAATTCAGAAGCATATCAGAGAAATTTAAGAAAGATACTGAGATAATTAAAAACTGATTAGTCCATCTCCAGTTCCTTCACTCCTCCACACACCAGGTAATACTGTACTGATACTTGCACTCCCCCCATTACATGTTGTGAAAAGGGGCTTGCAATCATCTCAAAGGAGAAGCTTAGCCCAGGCCCATTCTCTTTCTTGTTCCTGATGATGAGAAGGGTCCCCTTCTGAGTAGCTCTTGGCCTTGAAATCCTGTCTGAAAGTCACCTGTTATAGTGACTTCTACAGACACCTGAATGAGGTCTTTTGTAAGAATTATCCTTTGAAGTCACACACACAGCCGATTCCTCCTGGCCTATAGGCCACTCCCGGGGATGGAGCAGGATTTGTTCCTCCACCAGCCCCTGATTACTAAGATCTAACCCCTGTTGTTCCCCTTAGCAGCAGGGCCACTTCTCTCAATACACCCAGGGTGCTGTGAATTTGCTATTATAAGCAAGTAACAGAGGGTCCAGAAGAGGTCCCTCTGCCTCTGGGCCCTCTCTGCCTTGGCCCCTGCCCTGTGTCCAATGCTGGGTCTCTTTAGTGGCAGAGGATTTGAGCCTTTTCAAAGGGAATCTTCCTGAGGTGCCTTATAGCTACATTTCTTAGGAAGGCCACAGCAGTCCCCTGGTATACACACAGGAAGACTATCTTAATAAACCCAATGTGGTTTTCTGACACATTTCTTGTTGAAGGGAAAGGGGAAAATATCAGTTTACTCTTCAGTGGGGTAGACCACTACACGGTCAGGTCTGTCTCCTACTTACAAGTCTTCAATCCTCTCCTTTTTAAAATCAGAACATTTACAACTTTTTACAAGCTGCCCCCGCTTAGCTTCCTGACACTTCCCTAACTTCTAGCACAGCGGACCCTGCCATCATCTCGCCTCTTCCTCACCTCCACGCCTTCATAATGAGAATCCCTGTCCTCGGTGCCTGGCTCCCATCCACCCTGCTTTTCCTTATGTGCCAAAATTCAGCTCGTCCTTTAGGAAGCGAAAGCCCCTGAGACGCCGTCCGTGGATTCCCAGGCAAATTACTAATGCTCATAACTCTATACATATGTCACCGCTTGACATATGTTTTGTGATTCTTTGTTGTTGTGGTTTGAATGTCCCCTCCAGAAATCATGTTGAACCTTAATGAGGCAGTATTGAGAGGTGGGGTCTTTGAGAAGTGATTGGATCATGAGGGCTGCCCTCACAGATTGATGAATTAATGGGTTCATGGATCATCATGGATTATCATTATGGACGGGGACTCATGACTTTGTTTTTTTTTTTTTTTTTTTGAGACGGAGCCTCAAGCTATCCCTCTGGGTAGAGTGCCATGGCATCACAGCTCACAGCCACCTCCAACTCCTGGGCTCAAGCGAGTCTCCTGCCTCCACCTCCCAAGTAGCTGGGACCACAGGCACCCGCCACAACGCCCGGCCATTTTTTGGTTGTTTGGCGGGCCCGGGCTGGGGATTTGAACCCGCCACCTTAGGTGTACATGGCTGGCACCTTACCCGATTGAGCCACAGGCGCCGAGCCTCATGACTTTGTAAGAGGAGGAAGAGAGAACTGAACTAGCACCTGAGCACACTCAGCCTCCTCACCACATGGGGCTCTGCAGAGTCCCCATCAGCAAGAAGGCTCTCACCAAATCCGGCTCATGACCTGGGATTTCTCAGCCTGCATAACTGTAAGAAATAATCCCTTTTTCTTTATAATTCATAAATTTATTTATAAATTCAGGTATTCTGTTACAGGCAACGGAAAACAGGCTGAGACATTTGTTGCCTCTCCCATCTCCCTCACTCCACTGTGAGTGCTTCAAGGGGAGTCGCAAGGTTGTGGAGATTCAAGAATTCCCAGGGTCGAGCAACATGCCTGACATACGGTGGGCCCCCAAAACCTAAGTGAAACACTCAGTGGCCCTGAACTTGTAACAGCAAAACTGCATCATTTTAGTGAATTATATAATTTTTTTTCTTCTGGAATGGAGAAGAGAAGCAATCAAGTTCATGTGCAAAAAGAACCCTCGAGAATTTGGTTTTATTCCAGGGGTACCTTTTTCTATAAAAATCCAATTGTTGTGTGGAATATGGATGCATCTCCCCCTTTTATCAGAGAAGTCTCCTCCCTTAATCCCTGAGGAGGGAAGTTCCTAGTCAAGATCATCCTCTTTGTAGTTAAGGAAAATTCTTGAGCATCTCAGTTTGTAGATGGTATAGAAAACAATGAAAAATACAGTTCTCTGGGTCTAATTCTGAGCAATGAGGGGAAAGTGGTTGGAGAAGTGATGGAAATCCTGTGTGAAAGCCACCACAAGGCCCTTGGTTTACCACACAAACTGCCTTGTGAGCCTGCAGCTATGCGATTTACTGGTCCTGCTGGCTCATCTCAGTATATGGGTATTTTTTACTTATAAATTATGTGTATAATGCCACGCTATAGACAGTAGGACTTCCAGAGTTGACTATGTCCCTACACTGACCACCTGAAGTTGACCTCATTTTCATAGACTAGATATGCATTAGGTGTACATATCAGTACAGCAGACCTAGTTCCTTATGTTGATCATCTCCGTATGTTGACCAGTTTGTACAGTCTCTTGGTAGTCAACTGACAGAGGTTCTACTGAATATACCACCATGCAAGGTTTTATACACACACACACACCCCTACATATGCATATACAGCTGTCCCTTTGTATATCTTGGGGATGGTTCCAGGACCCCCCGTATACCCAAATCCTTGCATACTCAGTCCCACATTTGGCCCTGTAGAGGCCATGCATATGAAGAGTTAGCCCTTCTTATACACGGGTTTTGCATACCCCAAATAGTATATTTTCTATCCACATTTGGTTGCAAACAATTTGCTTGTAAGTGGACCTTCACATTTCAAACCTCTTGTCAAAGGGTTAACTGTATAGTATATAATCCTTGCATGATTTTAAATACACGCCATTTAACAAAATTTATCTATATGAATATTAATGATATTATGTAAATATAATACTACTTTTATATCTTCTAATTTTTACTGTGTACTATTACTCCCTTACCACTCTGTCCTCTAATTTGGGGGCTACAAAAAGTAATTTAGCACAAATTCCAGGGAAGAGAGCTTATTCTCCCACATTTAAGAATGAGAAAACTAAGGCTCAGAGAGTTAAAGGAATAGCACCCCAAGCCCCATAGCTAGTAGATGGCAGAGCTGGGTTCCAAACCTTCCAAGATAAGGTCTCAGCTTCATCCCACCACCCCAGCTGTGGGGGAGGGTGCTGGATGCTTGTAGAGGGGTCTGTAAGAAATCAGAAGGGCAACCACAAGTTGTTGTGCAGGCCTGAAATGTTGTGTAAATCATTAGGAACAAATAGGAACCCACCCTCGTCCCCTTTTGAAAATGTTAGAACATGCGAGAATAAATGTTTTACATGAAGCATCTCAGCTTCATGTAATTCCTGGGCCTGAAACCTTATACACAGAGAGCTCTGGGTTGATAGCAAACAGCCTTCTGTGTATATACAGAATAAGTGATGGCTCCATAAAACATGGATTTCTTTAATCTACTGAGGGAGCACCACTGACAAGACATCACAAGGGCACAGCTGTGTTTACTCCAGGGTCACCTTGTGTTATTTATAATAAATGCTTTCGCTTTTGCACTTTGAGTATGAAGTATGTTACCAGAGGACCAGACACCGTTAATGGGCCCACATGGCTATGAACACACCAGCCGGTTCCAGATTTTATAGCCTCCATCCCAGGACACCAGGGTCCTTACTAAAGAAGAGAGCTTTTACAGCAATTTCCAGAGCACCATGTCTTCTAGACCCAGCCCCCAGCGAGAGCACTTCAGTGACCGACATTGCATTGTAGGTGTTTAGACGAGGACTGGGGCTGCAGATGTAAAGGCAGAAACTCATCAGACAGTATTTATTATGTGCTGTCCTGTGTTGACACGGTGCTAGGGGCCATGTGGGGAAAGTTAGAATTCTCCACACTTTTCCCCTAGGAGCTTCCACTCAAAAAGAGAACTCTGAGGCATAAAAATCATGACTGAATTCACCATGTGCAATATGGAGTAGAAATGTAATTAACTTTGATTTACTGGGTAATATAAACCTTGATCCCCTCAACCCTTCTGGGCCACTAGAAGGTCCTTTTCAATTTAATTCTTGTTTAATATTTTATCCATTGGTCTCAGGCCCCTTTTTCTATTTAGGAAGTGAGTTTACGGAATACAATCTTATCTTTCTTTGAGGAGCAAGAATTTTGTGGTGACAGATCAGACTAGTGTTAGTGAACATTCATTCTCTTCCTAGGGATGTGTTCTTTTTTTTTTTGAGACAGAGTCTCTCTTTGTTGCCCTCAGTAGAGTACTGTTACATCATAGCTCACAGCAACCTCAAATTCTTGGGCTTAAGTGATCCTCTTGCCTTGGCCTCCAGAGTAGCTGGGAGTACAGGCACCTGCCATAATGCCCAGCTGATGGGTCTTGGTCTTTCTCAGGCTGGTCTTGAACTCCTGAGCTCAGGCAGTCCACCTGCCTCTGCCTCCCACAGTGCCCTGGGGGAGTGCACCTGGCCCTGGGGATATTTTCTGAGTGTTCTGTGGTGAACTGGGGATTAAGGGGTCTGGCTTTGATGTCAAAGCCCAGCTGTTCCACTTCACTGGCTGAGTGGCCTGGAACAAATTGCTTCCCCAGTCTAAGCCTCTGAGCCTTAGTGTCCTCATCTGTAAAATGGAACTAATGAGAATTGCTTCACTAGGGCTAGATACGCTGAGTGTAGATTGGCATCGTCTATACCATGTTTCCCCAAAAATAAGACCTACCCAAAAAATAAGCCCTAGCAGGATTTCTATGCATTTGTTAAATATAAGCCCTACCCTGATAATAAGACCTACTATGGGCGTGGCTATGCAGCGTATATGCATGGCGTGGCTATGCAGATAGCACAAAATGCAGCCATGCCATGCATTTCGGTGTGGAGAGGAAGACATCCCCTAAAAATAAGCCCTAGTGTGTCTTCTTGAGAAAAAATAAATATAAGACAGTGTCTGATTTTGGGGGAAACACGGTAGTATCTGCTACATAAGCAACACTACACCAATAGTAATGCTTCTTCTTTTCTGTCATAGCAAGACAAGGTGGAATAGGTATGGAATTCAGGGTATATTCTAGAAAAATTGGTATGCCGTAAGAGGATCTTAGGGGTGCCATGAAAAATTTTAAAGATAACTAATTATGTAAAAGGAAGTTCAAAACACACTAAGTATATTCTTTTTTTAACTCTTTTTTTATTAACATAACTTAAGTGGGCTGCGGAAGTTTAGCTAGAGGTTCAGCTAGAGGTTCAAGTGTGCCATGAGATAAAGAAGGTTAAACCACACTGCTCTAGTGTCTGCCCAGATTCCCTCCTCAGGACCGATCACCTGTCCCCAAGCAGCTGCAACTGTGTATCAGCAGAAGCTGGTTCCCAGGGTGTTCCCAGGCAAGCATGGCTCTCAGCCACCAGAAGCTGCCTCACCTAGGGTTCCGCTCCCTCCCAAATTGGATGATGTGGATACAAAAATTCAGCTCCTTTACTTCAATTTGGGACAACTTTGAATGGCCAAGATGCCAGCTCCAGAGTGGCCTGTAGTACTGCTAAGGCCTCTGATGCATCACAGGCCACTGTCTTCCTTGGCCAGGCCCTGCTCACCTCACCTGAGAGCTCACCTCAGTAAACCTGTGGCTCCCAACTCTCTGTCAGAGCCTTTTTCAAGAAAATTCAACAGAAGATCTCACTGAAAAGTAAATCGTTGATTTGAGCTTTTCTTTAGATGCATTTCTCTCAAAAATGACATGCAGAAAGAAGTGTTAATGAATTGTATTTCCTGATTATTTAAGCCTTAACTAATTGCATTTGATTTCTATTGTTGCTACAACAAATAATCCTAAATTTAGTGGCTTAAAGCAATTCAAATGGACCAGGTACAGTGGCTTACACCCGTAATCCTAGCACTTTTGGAGGCTGAGGCCAGAGTATCACTTGAGTTTAGGGAGTTCAAGATCAGCCTAATCAAGAGCAAAACCCTCTCACCCCCATCTCTACAAAAATGGAAAAATTAGCAGGGTGTGGTGATGCATGCCTGTAGTCCCAGCTACTCAGGAGGCTGATGGAGGAGGATTGCTTGAGCCGAGGAGTCTGAGGTTTCTGGGAGCATATTGACACCATCAACTCCAGCTTGGGTGATAGAGGGAGACTGTCTCAACAACAACAAAAAAGCAAAGCCCCCAAAACGCCTCACAAATTTATGATCCCATGATTTTCTAGTTCATAAATCTACAATGTGTTTCACTGGGCTAAAACCAAGGTGTTAAGTTTTGGGGTTGCCCATGTTCCTTGGCTCCTGGCCTTCCTCCATCTTTAAAGCCTGCAATAGCAGGCCCAGTTCTCCATCACAATCCTCTGACTCCCTCATCTGCCTCCCTCACACACTTTCAGGGACTGTAAGCTAAAGTAACGAAAGAAGCCATGTTCGCTCATTTCTGCTTGCCAGCATCATTTCACAAAGCCCCTGACCCTGTGATGACAGGTAGCTATCTAAGAAGATGCTTTGAAGAACAGGGTAGAGCACACAGCCACCCCTATGTCTCTTGTCTGAGTCACTATATTCTTTAAAAGATAAATGACCCTAGTCTTGGTTTTTTTCTACACTTAAGATAACATCTGGTGGGATTAGTGATTATGTCTCTGTAATCTATAGCCAGATGTACTCTTACACCCTGACCTTGATGTCTTTCTGCTTTAATGTGACTTTTGAGCAAGTTTGATGCTTATACTGACTGAATCTCCACCACCAGAATGTAAGCAGTGGGCTGAAATCCTGTGCTGAACCATCTGATAGAACGTCTCCAAAGGGCTGCTCCCAGGTTGCAGGCCTCAGTAAGACCTCTGAATAAAACCAACTTTAATTCTTTAAGAGCTTGACTTTTTTCTTTAGTCAACAGGACCCTGTGATAACATTGGGCCCCCCTGAGTAATCCAGGCTCCTCTCCTTTTCTAAGGTCAGCTGATTTGCAACCTTATCTCCGAGCCCTTGCCACACATAACATAGTCACAAATTCCTGGGAACAGGACATGTGCATCTTTGGGGGGGCCATTATTCTGTCAACCACACTAATCAAAGTTTTACTATTTAACCAATAAGACAAATGAGAACCAGACCAAAGTAAGTAAAGATAGACTTACTTGGACAATTACAACATGTATACATTTTGTCATGTGGGATATTTCAGGCTTGTGAACATCTGGAAAGCACAGTATGGTGACGGGGTGGGGGTGCTTTGGGAGGAAGTGGGAGGCAGGGTAGGCAAAACTGAAAGTGACAAGAGCTTAAAGAAACTAAAATGTGTTACTGCAAAACGCAGAAGGGCTGTACGTGGAGTAAATTAGGAAGAAAGGATTTAAGGAAGTTCTGATATGATGGCTAGACCCAGCTAGAATGTCTTTGGAGTGGGTTAGCCGCCTCAACTCATCAAGTGTTGGGGACTGAGAAAGGCTATAGTAGGATGGTCCCATGAGTCTGACATTACATTGATTACTAAATGACAGGCCACACAAAAATCGCATTGAAAAATTGACATCTTTTGTCAAAAGTTGTCTGGCACCATCTGGGATCAGATACAACAACTAGGATTCTAGCAACCGGGAGGGGCATTTCAGTTAAGCTCAAGGTTGTTGTGTGAATGGGGAAATTGATGACTTCCTATCAAAAAAGCTGTATCTTATACTCTGATTTGTCTCTTCAGAGCCCCAAACTCTCTGGCTACTAATTGCCATCTCTGGCTTAGGGTTGTAGAACAGAGAGAGGGGTCAAGGTGTATGAGCCCGGGTGTCTGTGTTTAAGCAAGCAGGGTCGTCTTCCTCAAAGAAGCCTTTTGCTCATGTTTACAATTCACTAAATGAGCGTTTAAAGTTTAGGTAAGACACAATTCAAAAGGACTTGGTGACCTCATCCATTTTCCCCGCCTTAGCAGATTTGATTTTCTGGGGCTTCTAGACAAGTTTGTTGGAATACATTTAAGAAAATGTAAGGTATGTTTTAAATAAACATACCAGAGCTTATGCATCCCACATGAGTCTCCCCTTCAAAGCCATCTCCTTGGAAGACGAATCACTTATTCCAAAGATGCTGTTAAAAGCACTCTGGATTGTTCCTTTTTAGACACTGAGGTGAATGGAATATCTTGATGAGGACAAATATTTATCCTTTAAAGGTGGATTTGATTTTTAACAACAGCTAGAATTCATTTAGATCAAAGTCTGGGGAAAAAGGTGTATAATCAAGTTAAGCAATACCATTTCAGATTAAAAGATGAGGATGATAAAATTAAATGAGATTAGTTTTCTCAAGAGGCTTGTGTATGGCCATAGAGGCAGAACAATGGCCACATTGATGGAGTAAGTTGGCACTTTTCAAAGCAATTTCTCGTAAGGACGACACACATTTGAAGGTAACAACTTTTGGAATTTTTTTAAAAGTCTATTATTTCAGAGAGGCACTGTGTCATAGAGACTAGAAGGATAGGCTCTCTAGTCAGTCCTGGAGAAGGATCAGCTTCACCATTTATTAGCTCTGTGACCTCAGGCAAGTTGCTTAACCTGTCTGAGCTTTATTTTCTTCATCTGAAAAGGAGAATTATAATATTAACTACTTTACAAACTGGCTATAAGGAATAAATAAGGTCATACGTGTAAAGCCAAAGGTCATCTGTGAAAAGCACCCGGTCTCCTACTTGATGTCTAGTGGGTGCTTAGTAAGTAATGGCTGTGTGCACACAAACACACATGCCTATTCATATCTAGGTGAGAGTCTGTTCATAATATTGATTGCATTTGTGACATACATGATAATACTAACTATTATTTATTCAACATTCCTGGTGGGTCAGACCCTTTCAGTCTCACTAGAACTCCTGTGAGGCAGGTACTACTATTGGATCCATTCTTATAGATAAGGAAATTGAGGCCTAAGGAGGTTAAGTAACCTGCTTGAAGGCATTCTGCTACAAAGCTTTGGAGCTCAAAGCTGGTGCCCTGAGCCCTTCCCATTCAGCTGCTGAGGGAAGCCCTCCCTGTCAGTCCTTTTCACAGTGCCCAAGGACAGCACTGGAGTTCCAGTGGGGATGTTGGAACTGCATGGGCTAGATCTGAGTTTGAATATCAGCTCACCTATTTACCTGTCCTGCAGCCCATGGACTAAACAGCTGCCCTTGGGGCAGCGTCTAGCACACAGTTGGTTCTAAGGCAGCGGTTCTCAACCTGTGGGTTGCAACCCCTTTGTAACAATGAAAATATATCACAGCATTAGAAAGGTTTCTGAGGAAACAATGCTAGTGAAAACTCAGTTAACTGAACATCCCATGCTCAGAGTGGCCTTAATCACCCACCCCCTTCCCTTGAGACTTCACTCCCCTGGGTGATAGCAGGACCACTGTTCTGAAAGCCTTTGGTGATAGCCTAAGTATGAAAAATAGCCTTACTGATAGTGGAAAATTCTCCTGAAAGTGGGCAAAGTGTTTCCATCAGATTATGGACGAATTCTAGCTGGGGTGGAGGAGGTGACAGACAAAACCACTTAGTGCTCCTGCTCAGCCCACAAGTTGACACTCTGATCAAGCACTTTTCCTAACACGTGTTGCTTGAGAGCAGCTTGTTATCTGGGGCTGGGGGGTCAGAGGAACACCTAATGCTGTAAACTCCCGATTTAGTCCAGCCAGAGCTGGTCTGGAGCATTCATTGATTCATTCATTCATTTATCTTTCTTCCGCACCTGGGAGTGACTCAGATCTTGGAGACAAGGTCTATTGAGGTGATTCACTTTTAAAAAGAGGCTCATTTACACTATTACATCTGCTATCTGCTTTTTTATCTGTTCTTTGTTGTCGCTTGAATAATATATGTTAACTACCTAAATTTTGCCTTCTACCTGCCTTTTGAATGGACAGAGCAACATAAATGCATATTGGGCAGAAGGTGATTTATTTTCTATGAGAAGAACTACATGATCTGGAATTTAGAATATTCAAAGGTGTTTCTTAGGGATTTTTCCTAAAATTCTTCTCAGCCTCCTATTTTCTCACCACATGAAAAACCAGTTAAGTCTCTAATTCACCCAGTAAGTCCCTCTCCCCGGCGACTTTTACAAACATGGATTCACTTTCCTACTCAGTCAGCATCCATTTATAACCTAAAAATTTTTTTATTAGATATTGAAATTAAAATGGCTTTCCTGCCTGGTTATCTCCACTTCCTCATCTGTAAATGAGAATCTTTGACGATGACCTCTAGACACCTTCCAGCTGCCAACTTGTGATTCTGTTTTGTAAGATGGGCAAATGTGCCAGTCTGTCTGTGCCTCAAACAGCAAGCCCTCATCATTCTAACCCAAATATTATTCATTTCATTCATTAGCTTAATAAATGGTTGTTGAATGTGCAACTGAATTAATTAATGAATGCCTACTGTGTTCCTCACCCCAGGGAACACACAGATAAATAAGTCTCTGCCTTTGAGGAGCTCACACTCTGAAGGGGAGAGAGATGTACAGACAGAAGTGCCGCTCAGCTTAACTTTCTTTCCAGTAGTTTCACTTCTTCTTATATTAAATAACACAAATTTTAATTTGGGTAGTACCTAGTCTGTGTCAGGCATGCTGCTGGGTGTTGTACAATGGATCCTCACACTCTTTTGACAAACTAGGTATTACTGACCTTATTATAAAGATTAGAAAACAAAGCCAGCAAGTGGAAGAACCTAGATTTGGTTGGTTACTAGTCAGTGTATATGTCATTTCCAAGTATATATATATATGTATGTATGTATATATATGATATGAGATATATAATATTTACTGATTTACTGATTCTGGAAAGAAAAACAAAATGGCATCATGATTCAATCTCAATGCAAGGCAGCAAATGTTGTTGATATATTTTCAATGCATTCACTTAACCAACACTTACTGGATATTATCTCAATGTCTAATTTACACTAGATACTGAAAAAACTGAAGATTCCTCTAATTGGTTTTTAATAAAGAAGAGGAAGTATCAACTAATCATTGCAATGAAACGAAAGCAGTACTACGATGTATGTAGTGACAGAGTGCTCTGGGATCTCAGAGGAGAGAGCAACTAACCCTGGGCTGGAGGAGCCTGGAGCTGAGCCCACGGCAATTGTCAACCTGTGAGTCGGGACCCCTTTGTAACAATGAAAATACATTGTGGGATTAGGAAAATTGAGAACCACTGGAGAGGGATGATGAAGAGTTCACCAGGTAGGGAACAGGTAGGGACAGGCAAGGTAACTCACACCTGTAATCCTAGCACTCTGGGAGGCTAAGGTGGGTGGATTGCCTGAGCTCAGGAGTTCAAGACCAGCCTGAGCAAGAGTGAGACCCTGTCTCTAAAAATACACAGGCATTGTGGCAGGTACCTATAGTCCCAGCTCTTAGGAGGCTGAGGCAAGAGAATCGCTTGAGGCCAAGAGTCTGAGGTTGCTGCTGAGCTATGATGCCGCTCTAGTGAAGGTGACAAAGTGAGACTCTGTCTAAAAATAAAAAAGAAGTCCATTAGGCAAAATGAAGAAGGGCATTCTGAGCAGAGGGAACAAAAAGTGCAAAAGGCTAGAGATGTGGCTCGGCGCCTGTGGCTCAAGCGGCTAAGGCGCCAGCCGCATACACCTAAGGTGGTGGGTTCGAATCCCCAGCCCGGGCCCGCCAAACAACAATGATAGCTGCAACCAAAAAATGTCCAGGCGTTGTGGTGGGTGCCTGTAGTCCCAGCTACTTGGGAGGCTGAGGCAGGAGACTCGCTTGAGCCCAGGAGTTGGAGGTTGCTATGAGCTGTGATGCCATGGCACTCTACCTGGGGGGATAGCTTGAGGCTCTGTCTCCAAAAAAAAAAAAAAGGCTAGAGATGCAAAAGGATGCTGCAGTTGGGGAATGGTGAGAAATTGCTTTCTTTTTTTTTCTTTTAATATGCTATTGCCATATGTTTCTTTTTTTAATAATTAATTATTTTTTATTAAATCATAACTTTGTACATTGATGCATTTATGGGGTTCAGGGTACTGCTTTGATATACAATGTAAAATGTTTACATCGAACCAAATAACACATCCATCATAATTATACTCATTTCTTAATAGTTTTGAAATGTACCACTGCATCATGCACATTAGGGGGGACTTCACCTAATGGTGAGAAATTTCATGTGGCTGCATGTAGAAGAAGTGAGACCAGAGGGTGATGGAGACAGCTGGAGAGTTGGTTGGGGCCATATTGAATAGTCCATTCAAAATGTAACCCATGATGGGTGGAGACTTTATTAGGGGGTATAGTGACATCATCTGATTTGTCTGTTAACAAGAGCCCTGGCTTTACTGCAAAGAAGTGATGATCAGCCCCAGCCATACATTAGAATACCATGGAAAACTTTGAAACATCCTAATGCTTTTGCTGCATACCAAGTCCATTAAACAGGAATTCCCAGAAGTACGACCCAGGCATTAGGATTTTCTTTCTTTCTTTCTTTCTTTTTTGAAACAGCATCTCACTCTGTCTCCCTCAGTAGAGTGTCATGACGTCATAGCCCACAGCAACCTCAAACTCTTGGGCTTAAGCCACTCTCTTGCCTCAGCCTCCCAAGTAACTGGGACTACAGGCTCCTGCCACAACACCTGGCTACTTTTTTGTTGTTGTTATTGTAGTTGTTGTTGTTTTAGTAGGCCTGAGCTGGGTTCGAACCCATCAGCCTTAGTGTATGTGGCCAGTACCCTACCTATTGAACTATGGGCTCTGCCTGGCATTAGAATTTTCAAAAAATTCTTCAGGCAATTTCTTTTCTTTTCTTTCTTTTTTTGAGACAGAGTCTCACCTTGTTGCCCTCTGTAGAGTGCTGTGGCACCACAGCTCAATAACCTCAAACTCAAGTGATCCTCTTCTCTCAATCTCCTGAGTAACTGGGACTACAGGCTCCAGGCAACTTCAATGTGTAGCCAAAGGTGAGAACCACAAGTGTGGGGGATACTCCAGAGAAGAGAGAAATTGGTGGCTGGTAGGCCAGTTATGGGGTTATGTGGCAAGAGCATAGCCAAGTCAGTTGTTCTCAGACCTTAATGAATGCAGATTTACTGGGCAAATGCCCTAGTTTCTGATAGAGTAGGTCTAAAGTAGGGCCCAAGAATTTGCATGTCTAATCCTTTCCCAAGTGATGCTGGTGTCACTGGTCCAGGGACCCTCATCTTGAGAATCACATGTTCTGGTAGTAGAGGAGGAAAGAAGAAAATGGACTGAAAGGTATTTAGGAGATAGGGAGAAGGGAATCAGGCAATTGGGTAGATGGTAATGCTATTTATCAACATGGGAATGTAGATTCCTTTTTTTGC
>CAUYQV010036510.1:0-51724 GCA_963574575.1 Galagoides demidoff
CTCCAACTCCTGGGCTCAAGCGAGTCTCCTGCCTCCGCCTCCCAAGTAGCTGGGACCACAGGTGCCCGCCACAATGCCCGGCCATTTTTTGGTTGCAGCCATCATTGTTGTTTGGCGGGCCTGGGCTGGGGATTCGAACCCACCACCTTAGGTGTACGTGGCTGGTGCCTTAGCCGATTGAGCCACAGGCGCCGAGCCAATTCTATGAATTTTTTTACTGAGCACTCTTCTATGCAATAAAACACAGTAGTAAACAACCCACAGTTCCTTTTTTTAAGGTCTTAATTCTACCTGCTGAGACAAAGTAAGTCTTAACTTAAAAGCTACTCCTATAAAGCCTTTTCCCACTTTCCTTCTATTTCCTATGTTCTCTACATTTGTACATACTGCCATTATAGCATTTCTTACTGCAAAATAATTGTTTATTTGTCTGCTTAACTTAATTATAAGTTCTATCCACAGACTGTGTTTTTTCATTTTTGTGTCTCCAGCACTCAATACCACAGATTCATGCATTAATACACACAACAGACACAGGTGTAGAGTACTGTCCTAGGCTCCAGGGATATACTTGCGAGCAGAAAAAACACAATTTTGTTAACATAAAGTTCATAGTACACTAGAGGTAAAGGAGGAATACAAAAAGACAACTGAATCAAATATATGATTATAAATTAAAAAGAAACTCACATCCTCATTTGGTTGTCATGTGCACATGTGATAGTATGTTTGAATTTGGAGAAGAAGCATGGTGTTAAGTTTAAAACCAAAGACATGGCATGAATTCACGTAGTGGCTCTAAATTGGTCATTATATTCTTCATTGCCAAGCACTCACAGTTTAAAAAATATTAAGAAAGGGGTGGCGCCTGTGGCTCAAAAGGGTAGGGCACCGGCCCCATATGCCGGAGGTGGTGGGTTCAAACCCAGCCCTGGCCAAAAACTGCAAAAAAAAAAAAAAAAATTAAGAAAGGGAGAGATATTATGTAACCTCTGAGACTATTTCATATAAGGTGATACTGCTTGTGACTGGCATGCAGCCTACCTCCACCTACCCCTTGTATTTGCTTTCAGAACCCAACCATAACATTGTGAGGGAGCCTAGGTGATAAGGAAAAGTCAAGTACATGAGCTCCAACTGATAGTTCCAGTAAAGTCCCCATCAAGAAGCAGTGTCAGCCAGGCGTGGTGGCTCATACCTGTAATCCTAGCACTCTGGGAGGCTGAGGTGGGTAGATTGCCTGAGCTTATGAGTTTGAGATAAGCCTTAGCAAGAGCAATACCCCATCTCTAAAAATAGCTGGGCATTGTGGCAGGCACCTGTAGGCCCAGCTACTCGGGAGGCTGAGGCAGGAGAATCACCTGAGCCCAAGAGCTACAGGTTGATATGAGCTGTGATGCCGTGGCACTCTATCAAGAGTGACAAAGTAAGACTCTGTCTCAAAAAAAAAAAAAAAAAAAAAAGAAACAGTATCAAACACCAAATATGGGAGAAACTAAGCTCTCAGAATTTAGCCTTTAGTCTTTGAACTTTTCTAGCTGATGTGGAGTGGTACAAGTTGTCCCTACTGAACTCTGCTCAATGTATAAACTGGACAACAAACTAAATGTTATCGCTGTTTTGAGCCAATAAGCTTTGCAGTTATTTGCTAATCCAAAGTAACATAGTAACTAGAACAGGTCAATATATACAAATCAATTTTATTTCTATATATTAATAAAAAGAATTAAAAGAATTGAATCATAACAGTAATAGTGAAAACATGGAATACTTAGGAATGAATTTAACAAAATGAGTGCAAGCCTACTAAGGGAAGCAGAATTATAAAATGATCCCAGTGACTCTTGCCCCTATAAAATCCCCTCATCTTTAAGTATAATATAATGATATCTCACATGCATATGATGAGATATCATTCCTGTGATTATCTCATGTTAAATGGGAAATAAGAGAATTATCTTGGTGGGCTTAACCTCATCCTATGAGCCCTTTAAAACAGGAGCTTTGTCCAGCTGGTAGCAAAAGAAGTAGTCAGAGATTCAAAACATGAATGGGATTCAACATGTTTGCTGGCTTGGTAATGGAGAGAGTCATGTGCAAAGAACCTGAGAGCAACCTCTAGTTGCTGACAATGAACCCAGCCTATAGCCAACAAGAAAACAAAGAACAGTTTCTTTCTACAAACACAAGGAACTGGATTCTGCCAACAACCTGAATGATCCTGGAAATGGATTCTTCCCTAGAACTTCCAGATAAGAACATAGCCCAAGAAACACTTTGATTTCAGCCTTAAAATCAGCAAACCCAGTTAAGTTCACCTGAACTTTCAACTTAACAGAACTGTGAGATAATAAATGGAAGGTAGCTTAAAGCCTCTAAGTGTTTGGTGATTTGTTACATAGCAACAGAAAACAAATAACTACAAAGGGACAGGAGAGAAAGTTTGGGGAAGAGAGAAATATTCTAAATGATAAATGTGATTATATGGTTATACACATTTGTCAAAACTCAACCAACCTTTAAATAGACACATTTTATTATATGTTAATTATACCTCAATAAAGTTAATTTAAAAAGAAAGTTGGTTTCTTTAAAGTTTTCTCCTTATAACTTATTACCACCCTATACACTAATTTCATGAATAATTTTATGCAATTTTTGCTTCAGCATCCCTCGTTTATTGTTGATTCCCCAGCTAAAGACATTTAATTAAGCTTTCAAACTAGAATATTCTATTGCCTGTTACACTTGTCTACTGGAGGGTATAAACAGATTACCATGTTGTTACTTACATTTTGAAGAGATTACTTTGAAAAAGTCTAGAATGAAGATCATCAAAGCTTAAAATTCTACCAAAAATTTGCTAGCTAGAAAATGCTGTCTTAGAACTTGTTTCCCAATTATATTTCAAGGAGATTTAGTATTCATTATAATGTTTTAGGAACCAAGGGAAAGAAGTAGAAAGGGGATCAGGCACGTATGGGAAGTGAGGAAAATATACAAACAGGAAACAGGTTTGTAAACTTTAACCAAATAACTTCCCCTTTATCTGGTTTATATATAAAGATTCTATGCAAGTATGTGTTGTAACAAGTTGTTCAACTGCTAAGAATATATACATATTTTTGGAGACAAGTCTTGCTTTGTTGCCCTCTATAGAGTGCTGTTGAATCACAGCTCACAGCAACCTCACTCTTGGGCTCAAGCAATTCTCTTGCCTTAGCCTTCCAAGTAGCTAAGACTATAGGCACCCACTACAATGCCCAGCTATTTTTAGAGTCTGGCTTATACTGGTCTCAGGCAATCCACCCATCTTGGCCTCCCAGAGTGCTAGGATTATAGGTGTGAGCCACTCTGCCTGACCCCCTCAACTGCTAAAAATATTTAAAAATCATTGCTTTAGAAGTTTACTAAGGATTGGCAAGAAGCATCCTAATTTTCTCTTTTTATGTCAAAGGGAGCAAATCATAATATAACCAATATAAGCAGGGAAAGGCTCTATTACCCCATATTCCATAAACTCTTTATGGGTTCTCCAGAGAATTATAACCTCCTGGTACGAATCATGTCCAATTCATCTCTCTATCACCAAGTGCTTATAACCTAGGACATAAGGATATCTGCACTTGAATGTTTATAGCAGCACCATTCACAACTGCAAAGATGTGAAACAACCCAGGTACCCTTCAATACAGGAATGGATTAATAAACTGTGGTATATTTATACCATGGAGAATTATTCAACCATAAAAAAGATGGAGAGTTCCTATCTTTCCTAACAATCAGGATGGATTTGGAAAACAATCTCTTAAATGAAGTATCACATGAATGGAAAAACAAAAATCACAGATACTCAGTAGTAAATTAGAACCAATAGATTATCAACTATATGCTCATATGAAAGAAAAACTCAATTTAATTTCAAGTAGGGAGAAGGGAGATGAGGTTAGGTATATTCTCAAGCAACAGGTACATTGTATGGGTATACTGCACACTTCCTTGGGTAAAGGGTACGACGATAACCCAGACTTTAACCTTACGAAAGCAAATCATGTAACCTAATTATATGTACCCCCATATTATTCTGAAAAAAATTAACTATCAGCTTCATAAGGGCAAACAATGAAAAAAGAAAATTGGTAAGTTATTTATAACCTATACACAATGAAATACTATATAGCAAAAATAAAAATAAACCAAAGTTAAAAATCCATGTGAACAAAACCCAAATTTAATGTTGAGTGGGAAAAAAGCTAGCAGCAGAATATTATAGGGTACAATACTATTTAGGACAATGTTGTCTATTATCAGAGTAATGGTTACAGTAGGACTGATGAGAGGGAGGACTCATATAGGAAGTTTCTGCTGTACAATGTTTCATTTTTGAAGCTTAGTGGTGAATAAATGGGTGTTCATTTTATTATTCTTTGAGCATATTTATACATATAGTTAGAAAATTTCCTAAGAGTTTTTAAAGTTCTGTATAAAGGGTAAGCAAACTTAGGCCTACAGGCCAAATACATCCCATCACTTAGTTTTATAAAGATTTACTCAAACACAGTCACATTCACCTTTTTGTGTATTTTTTCTTTTTGTTTTTCTTTTTCTTTTTTGAGACAGAGCCTCAAGCTGTTGCCCTGGGTAGAGTGTCGAGGCATCACAGCTCACAGCAACCTCCAACTCCTGGGCTTAAGCGATTCTCTTGCCTTAGCCTCCCAAGCAGCTAGGACTACAGGCACCTGCCACAATGCCCAGCTATTTTTTGGTTGTAGTTGTCATTGTTGTTTGGCAGGCCTGGGCTGGATTCGAACCCGCCAGCTCGGGTGTATGTGGCTGGTACATTAGCCGCTTGAGCTACAGGCGCCAAGCCTGTTTGTGTATTTTCAATGACTATACTACAACAGCAAAATTGAGCAGCTGCGAAAGAAAAGTCTAAAAGATTTACTGCTAGCCCTTCACAAAATATGTTTGTCAGTATCTATTCTATAAGAAGGTATAAGTAAAGGTCTAGAGTATAAATGAAGGAGCAATTAATCTGCGAAATAACTAAATATAATCATGGCCATGGTTATGGGGAAAAAATGACCAACAGGGTTGATAAAGACAGATTAAAATGGGGGATCCCACAAACTGGGTAACTAGTAAACAACTTAAGTTTATTTGGCTCACAGTTCTGGAGGCTGGGAAGGTCAAGGGGCCTAGCAAGGGTCTTTATGCTGTATCATGCCCTGCTGGAAAGTGTTAGGGCAACGGTTCTCAACTTATGGGTCGCAACCCACAAGAACTGTATTAAAGGGCCACAGCATTAGGAAGGTTCAGAACCACTGCATTAGGGTAAGGAAAGTAGTGTAAGAGAGAAAAGGGAAAGGTTGAACTTATCTTTTTATTAGGAACTTGCTCCCAAGGTAACTAACCTATTCCTACAATAATATCAATAATCCCTTCATGAAGGCAGAGCCCTCATGACCTAATTACCTGTAAAGGTCCCATTTCTCAACATTGTTGCATTTGGGGATTTAGTTTCTAACACACAAATTTCAAGGACATATTCAAACCAGAGCACGTAAAAACTAAATAAGCCTTAGAGTGTTTCTGTCTAATAGAGCTTTATAAGATGATGAAAATATTCTTTATCTGCACTGTCCAATATGGTAGCCACTAGCAGCATGTACATTTTGAACACCTGAAATATAGCTATTGTAAATAAGGAACAAAAAAAAAATTCTTTTGGGGGGTTGTGGGGCAGGGATATGAGTCTCACTTTGTCACCCTTGGAAGAGTGCCACAGCATCACAGCTCACAGAAAAGAAACCTCAAACTCTTGGGCTTAAGCAATTCTCTGGCCTCAGCCTCCCAAACAGCTGGATAGGCACCTACCATGATGCCCAGCTATTTTTAGAGACAAGGTCTCACTTTGGCTCAGGCTGGTCTTAAACTTGTGAGCTCAGACAATCCACCCACCTAAGCCTCCCAGAGTGCTAGGATTATAGGCATGAGCCACCATACCTGACCAAGGAACAGAATTTTTTTTTTTTTTTTTTTTTTCAGTTTTTGGCCAGGGCTGGGTTTGAACCTGCCACCTCCAGCATATGGAGCTGGTGCCTTACTCCTTTAAGCCATAGGCTTCACCCAAGGAACAGAATTTTTAAAAATATTTGTTTTTAATTAATTTAAATAGTCACCAGTACCAATGGGAAAGGCATACAAATGAATAATTATAAGAGCAAAACTTCTAAATAGAAGAGATTAGTGAGTCAAGCAGATTTTCAAAAGTGGTCAAGGATGTAGAAGATTTGAACAAGATAATGAGCTTGAACTCTGGGCGCATCCAGGACCTGCCCTCAGTAGGAAGGAATGTGTACTTGCTTAGACACCCATACATACATATATATATGTATATAAAATGTATACAAATGTATACATTTTACATTTATATACATACATTTATGTAAATGTATGTATATAAAAATAATACATTTTCTTTATCCTTTCATCCACTGATGAATACTTAGGTGGATTCCATAGCTTTACTTCTGTGAATAGTACTGTACTGAACATGGGAATGTAAACATCTCTTCAACATATTAATTTTCTTTCTTTTGGAGATATACATAGCAGCAGAGAGGAGGATGTTGGTTACCACAGGTTAGAAAGGTAGGGGAAGGGAACGATGATAGGCTGGCTAATAGGTACAAAAGTATAGTTAGATGAAGGAATAGATTCTAGTGTTTGAGAGTATAGAAGTCTGACTATAATTAGTAATGATTTATTGTATATTTCAAAATAGCTAGAAGAGAAGGTTTAGAATGTTTCCAATACAAAGAAATGATAATGTTTGAGGTAATGGATATTCCATTAGCTTGATCTGATCATTACACATTGTATGCATGAATCCAAATATCACATATATCCCATAAATATGTATAATTATTATGCATCAATGAAAAAGGACATGGACATCAATAATGTTTGACTCTTTATTTGACAAAAAAATTTGCAAAAGACACATCAAATTATATTTTCTGTCATACAGAAAGATGTTTAGTTTTTATTATATTTGCCCAATTATCAACTAGTCCATATATCTTTAGCTTTCACTGAAGATAATAAACATTTGTCTAGAAATAGGGTTCTAGTATTATTAAGCTTTTAAAATCATTAAATTGACATTTGTTCTCTTTTCTACTATGATGCATTGTACCTCATTCTTTCTTACCCAAACCACAAAGAAAATATTCCACCAAAAAAGAGAAAAATATTAGTTTTATATTATATAAGAACATGCTAATAAAAAAGAACATTTGAGGAACAAATTACCTCACTTCTCCTACCCAGCTATGTTGCTTTCTACAGATCTGATGAAATCAGTTATCCGATTTCCAGTATCTAGCAATAGCTTTTTGTGTGTTTATTTTAGTCTAGAGTTCAAAAAAAATTCTGCCTGAGAATATGCAGACAGAGCAGTATCATCAGTGTCCATTCTAATCAGTACTGGCACAAGGAATAAAAATATTCCTTGGGGATGCCTGTCTACATACTTGTATTTAGATAATTACGTACTTATACTCTTCAAAATAATTAGAACGTGGGAAAAGCTATAATTTTCAATTGATAATTTCATTTTGCAATTCTCCCAGAATTTATGTCATTTTCAGTATACAACTGCTCATTGTATTAACTTTTATTATCAAGAAGATTGGAATGGTATGTAGACAAGAATATGGAAAAAACCTAGGCTTTGTGGTCAAAGAGATCTTGATATAAGTCCTGGTTATCATTTATATTAACTGGACCTCACTTAGCCTCTAAAACATTAGATCCAAAGGACAAAGTAAACCAAGAAAAATGAAAACATATGATACAGAAAACTAGAAGTCCAACACAGGAAAGAAGCAAAAGAAGATCTCAAGATAATGCTTGCATTGGGCACAGAAGACAACTAATCCAGGCTAAAGAAATGCAACTCAAAAGAATACACATAAGATCCTGTAAAAAAGAATGTCTAGGAAATATAAGGAGAAAATACAAAAACCAATTGTTCTGGTTCCTAAGAAGGGAGGAATGGACAAGATATGATCCAAAGCTGAAGGAAAAAGAGACATGAACAACTCTGCTCCTCAGACTCCTTGGAGGAGTCTTGAATATAGACAAAAGCAGGTGGTGGAACAATATTGACAGGATACCTAAGCAGTGTTGAGACTGCTCCATTGGTTTCTCTATTAATTTATGATCATCAGTCTGCTTTGTTGAGAATTTTCTTCAGCAGTACTTTGCTACTTAGATGCAGATTATCTGGTTTTCTGGGTTATGTGGATTCATCAGAGTTGGGATTTCATTTCATTTGCAGAAGAGCAAAGATTAGAGTATAGGTTAGAGATTTATTTATTTGAGACAGAGTCTTACTATGTTGCCATAGGCAAAGTGCCATGACATCACAGCTCACAGTAACCTCAAACTCTTAGGCTTAAGTGATTTTCTTGCCTCAGCCTTCTGAGTAGCTGGGACTACAGGCGCCTGCCACAATGCCTGGTGTCATTATTGATTTTAGCTGAACCCACCAGCCTCAGTGTATGTGGCCGGCGCCCTATCCACTGAGCTATGGGCACTGCCAAGAGTATTATTTAAATAATGACTCTGAACTCAAACCAGGGTAAAGAAGAAAATAAGAAAGGATAATAGGTCTAAAGTGATCAGGATGATATCAGAGTAACATAAAGCAGAAAAAAAATAACAGCTGTTATTATTACTTGGCACAGTCCTTCAGCAGTTAGTGATTTCATTATTCTAATTTGTAATCATTTCAATATATTTTTCTCTTCCAACATAGTGTGCTCTTTGAGAATGAGTAGTGTATCTTACTCATTTTTGCCTCTTTCCAAAGCCAGAAGATGGGACATTACGACTATTAAATGTATATGATTATATCAATGAACCAGATCCTCATCTTCTAAACTATCTGTATCATTTAGTTTAAAAAAAGATTTTTAGCTAGGGATTATCACCTTAACACCAATTCACAAAAGTAGATATTTTGAAGAAACACATAAATTTACTAAGTAGCTAGTAACAAGATTAAAGGGAGTTTTCCAATACGGTAGACCAGCAGTCCCCAACTTTTCTAGCACAAGGGACCAGTTTCATGGAAGACAATTTTTCCACAGACAGGGGATAAAGGTAGGAGTGTTAGGTGGAACACAGGTGATGATGCCAGCGATGAGCGGTGATGGTAGCTGTAAATACAGACGAAGCTGCTTTGCTTTATCACTGCTGCTGAACTCCTGTGTTGGGGTGAGGGAGTGGGGAGAGCAAGGGATGTTGAAGGCAGGGGGGTGGTATTAGTTCATGTCTTGGGGCTAGGGACTGCAGCAATAGACTACAGAATTAGCATGAAGAAGAAAATAAGTTAATATACATTACATGAAAACCAAGAGTATGTTTTCTCATTTTAAGAGATAAGAGGGATTCTTGCCTCTATTTTTAATCAATTTAGTACTGTACAATGTTTCATGAAATGAATAAACTAAAGCATGACCTTTCTAATTCTGATCAAACATACGCATGAGGACTTCAAAGTAAGTTCAAGAATACATAATAATTTGAGCACGGGGCAAGCCAATTAACTTCTTTGTTTTTGGTAGAGGGTAGAGCTTCAAATAATAAGGTCCCATTCCTGGTTTACCGAAGGCCATATTTTTGGCTATAGATTCAGTTTTTAAAAACACAGAATTTTATTTTTGCTGCTGCTTATGACAATATTTATTTTTAAATATTTATAAGGAAAAATACATGTATATACAGCTTTGATCTAATGGTAGATTAGATCTAGAATATAAAGAATCACAACTTTAAGTGCAAGCTGTGCTAAAAATCATCTTTACTAAACATGTTGGAAATTGAGTGTATATTTCCCCATAGAAACCATGTTAGAATGGGAAGTCAAGCCTCCAGTTGGTCCTTACAAGACTGAAGCACTATGTAACTCCTATGAGGACACTAAATATCTACACCTCTAACACCTTGAAGAACACGTATGGAGAGTACTCATTTACTCATCTTGGATGCCAAAACAGCTCCTTGTCTCTATATTCTTTTTTTTTTTTGAGACAGAGCCTCAAGCTATCCCCCTGGGTAGAGTGTCATGGCATCACAGCTCATAGCAACCTCCAACTCCTGGGCTCAAGCGAGTCTCCTGCCTCCACCTCCCAAGCAGCTGGGACCACAGGCGCCCGCCACAATGCCCCGCCATTTGGGTACATCATCTTAAGACACTTGCTAGACTGTCAAATTAATTTCTATAAAGTCTGCCTGAATTTATACTTGTATCTGCAATATATGTTTCCTCATATACACTGACTTTTTATTTAAAAAATTGACCTGGGGGGGAAAAAAATTGACCTGGGGCCAGGCTCAGTGGCTCACTGCTGTAATCCTCTGGGAGGCCGAGGCAGGTGGATTGCCTGAGCTCCCAGGTTAGAGACCAGCCTGAGCAAGAGCAAGACCCTCTCTCTAAAAGTAACCAGGCATTTTGGCAGGTGCCTATAGTTCTAGCTACTTGGGAGGCTAAGGCAAGAGAATTGCTTGAGCCCAAGCGTTTGAGGTTGCTGTGAGCTGTGACACTAGATCACTTTACTGAGGGCAACATAGTGAGACTCTATATAAAAAAAAACCCCAAATTGACTTTGGCCAGGCATGGTGGCTCATACCTGTAGTCCCAGCTATTTGGGAGGCTCAGGCAAGAAGACTGTTTGAGCCCACAAGTTTGAGGTTTCTGTGAGCTATGATGCCAAAGCACTCAAAATGAAACTCTTGTCTTAAAAACTAAAAAACATAAAAATTTGACTTCAATTACTAGAAATATGCATTTTTATTTGTTTATTAGTTATCTGTATTCTCTTTTTCTTTTCTGGAATGTCTGCCTAAGCTTTATCTTCTGTTGATTCATAGTGTTGCATTTACTAATTTGTGTAAGTTTTTTTTTTTGAGACAGAGTCTCAAGCTGTTACCCTCAGTAGAGTGTTGTCACATCACAGCTCACAGCAACCTCAGACTCTCGGGTTTAGAGACTCTCTTGCCTCAGCCTCACAAGTAGCTGGGACTCCAAGTGCCTGCCACAATGCCTGGCTATTTTTTGGTTGCACTTGTCATTGTTGTTTAGCAGGCCCGGGCTGGATTCAAACCCTCCAGCTTCGGTGTATGTGGCTGGCACCCTACCCACTGAGTTATGGGCACTGCCCTGTTTTATGTAAGCTTTTACAGGAATATTAGCCCTTGTCACCTTCATGGATATTTTCAGACTTGCTGTGGTTTAATTTTGTTGTAGACTCTATGCACGTATAACATTTTCTCTGAAGTCCAGATATAAATTGTCATGTAGTCAAGTCAATTGACCTGTTCATTTGGTGATTTCTTCGGCTATTTGTTTCTATGCTTAGAAAACCCTTTTCTACTCGAATTACATGTTCACTTATTGTTCACTTGTTTTCAATTATTTCCTTCAAACTTATCACACAAGTCACTGAAACTGATTTTGGGGTTTGGTAGGAAGTAAGAGGAGGAAGATGCCCACCCCACCCCACAATAAACCCATTTTTTCAGTACAATTTTATTACAAAATTCTTCCGTTTCTCACTAATACATGGTGTTTAAACGATCATGTACTACACATAGATTGACATTTTATATACACTGAGGTCTATTTCTAGCTATCGATTTTGGTACTCAGGTATGTATATTTTTGATTTCTCCTGCAAGTAAGTTTTAAACTATTTGAGTTCTCAAGTTTTGTGGCCACAGAAATTACAAACCGCAGAGATTAGCAAACTGATAACATGACGTGGGAGCAGTAGCCCTTACTTGGGAAGAAACTAGAAAAACACTGACTATAAAAAGCAGTAGCACAGAGCCTCCGTGGGGCTGGGTGGGAAGTGCCGCCTTGCACACATCATCCTCTCCAAAGGTCAAGTTGAATATTGCCTGCCCATAATGGTGACGCTGAGTAATCAAGGAAAAGCTCAGTTATGCTGGCTTGAGGTACTGTTTCATATGAAATAAATAAGCAACACATTTAAAAGTGCATACGTTAAAGTAATTTCAACAGAATATTCTGTTGCATAAAGGGATAAGTACCCTAATCATTCAGGGTCCAGCTTTGCCTTTAACTCTCTGTTGAGAGCAGGGGATGCCTGTGCTTGGCACCTTGGTGTTCAGTCTAAATTTGCTATGAGAACAGTGAGCTACCCATTTCATTCATTCCTTTCCCAGACAAACATTCACTAAAGGGCTCTGACAACAGATCCTGGACTGAGCTCGGGGGATGCAGAAAGATAAGTTTCCACCTTTGAGGAGGCCTCTGTCTATGGCAAGAAATGAAAGATCATCGGTTACCCGACAATGTGCCAAAGGTTAACAGTTCTTCCTACTATGATACGGGAGGACTGTGTCTGTGGCGGGGGTGGGGTGCTGACATACGTGTGGTGGCTATTTTTAATAAATACATGGAATAAAATGATTATGTGCACACAGGTTGCTTTTGTGGAATACCCCACTTTTTGATACCACTGGATAAAAAAGGCAATGAGTGTGTAACAAGCCCAGCAGCCTGGCTGAGGACGGCCACCCAGCATGACAGGCGTGCTCACCAATGTGGGGGCTGGCTGGGTCGGTGGCTCGCATGTACCGAGGCGTGTCCTCCTCCAGCAGACGGTGAGTCACCAGCCCCGTGCAGCTCTGCAAGAAGTGGGGCTGGGTGTCATTTTCGATTCCTTCTAGGCGCCTGGCAATTCTTTCTTTTCTGCACGGCACACCAAAAAAGGCACAGTGAACAAAGACAATCAGTTCGAAAGGAAAACTTCCACTGCCTAATTCTGTGCTACAATTATCTTACCTTTTCATCTCTAAAAATTCTTTCCTCTTTGGTTCAAAGATTTTTCTTAATTCTGCAACTAAAATAAAGAACAAAAAGAAAAGTCTCCTAGTTAGTAGTCGTGGACTCATTTTATTTACTCCGTGGCTATCTACTGAACTGAAACTTCTGTTTCTGGCCCCGTGTGACAGTGATAAATAAAAGTGACACCGTTCCTGCTTTCTTGGAGAGTATTTCCTAGTAGGGGATGCAAATACCAAATGAGTCACACGTGTGTGCCCATGTGCGTACACACACACACAGGGTAGCGGTAAAGTTTGTGTGCAATTTAAAACAGATAACTATTTAATTTTTTTAGACAGAGTCTTACTTTGTTGCCCCTGGTAGAGTGCTGTAGCATCACAGCTCACAGCAACCTCAAACTCTTGGGCTTAGTGATCCTCTTGCCTCAGCCTCCTGAGTGGCTGGGACTACAGGTGCCTACCCCAATGCCTGGCTGTTTTTTTAGAGACGGGTTCTCAACTCTTGCTCGGCCTGGTTTTGAACTCCTGAGCTCAGGCAATCCACCTGCTTTAGCCTCAGAGAGCACTGGAATTACAGGTGTGACAGACAACTATTTTAAACTGTACCTGAGCTCCATGGCTGCCCTGTACATATCACATGATTGGCTAAGAAGTATGATAACATCACAGAGGGGAGGAGAACACGTTCTATTTCATCCAAGGGAGGCTGATAAGATCTCTCTACTATAAAGTGTTTTTAAACAGAAATCCCAATATCTGTTTCTAATTTTCATTTAGTTTAACAAAGTATTTTTAGCTTTCATTACGCAAAACATTTTCTAAAAGTAGACACTAGCAGTACACACCCCATGTGGCATCAGCCAGCTTCCGTAAAGAGCTCACAATCACTCCTGTTTCACCCTGTCCTGTAATCTGTAAGTATCTGAAATTGCGTGACAGTATCTAGTGTGGTTGACCAGGATTAGCTATAGTTTAGAATAATGTAGGCCCTAACCCTGCCCCACAGGCTTTTGCTGGAAGGAAATGTTAACAATGTTAACGTGTTTTATTTCCTTGCTGTAATTTAGGTGCCTGATGGATAAAGTAATTACCCCAATTCTTCTGGCAGCACTGCAGGACCAGAACAAATGTTTTGCTGAGCTTAGGAACTTCTCACATGACACTAACTATAGGGACATTTCTAAGATGCCAGACAATTGTGTCTTTGGAGAAAGAGTCAAAATTGGTGGAGAATAAAGGTCTCCCTTCTTGTCTCCTCCTCAATGGCTTAAATTCATAAAGGCTCACAGAGTGACTCTTATTGAGGACTTAGGAAGGGGTGGGTGAGAGAGAGAGAAAGACGGACACTATGGCTGGATAGCCCAGGGCAAAGAAGTTTCAAAAGGCTGAGTCACCGGAGAAACTCAAAGGAGATTCTGAGTACGAGAAATTTAATTCTTAGCTGCTTCAATTTGTTTGATTCTTTAAAGCGTTCATTTTTAGTAATGAATTAAAACCACACGCATATACACATGACTTTCGTACTGCTGACTGTGTTCAGAGATACAAGCCTTGCTTCTCTTTATTTCCTTTTAAACGACAGCCACCCAAAAACTTTAGTCGAATTGGCTTTTGTTAAGGTAGTTGGCTTCAAAAAAGTCTCCTTAGCATCAGAACGGGCCTCTGAGGTTGTCTCCCCAGGAACAAGGTCACTGTAAGCAGAGGTGTACTGATTCCACCATGTTAATTATGCTCTTTTTTAGAAGGCAGGGTATAGAAATAATGGTGTGTGATGCCTCGCCAGGGAAAGTTTGGCTAATAATAGATTCGCAGTCAACAAATTAGCTCTGCTGAGATTACAGTGATAAAACTTTCACAGCTAGGCAGTACATATTTTGAAAATATCTTCCAGGATAATAAAAACCAGAGTGTTTTAATTAATTATTTAAACCCCAAAGAGGAGAACAGGGCCATGTTTTTTGTTTTTCCTAAGATTGCCCAAGAAGCTACTGAAACCAAAGGCTCTGAAAGGTGTGACTTAAACCCGTATCCTGAGTAGCAGAATGACACTAACTTCCCCCTCCTCGCCCCCCGGAATTATTTCAGCTGGGTAAGTATAAAAAATGTTAACACACACAAAGTGTTATGTAACTTCCACTGGAAAAAAATTAAGACAATTTTTTAAATTCTAATTAGAGGTCACTGAAAATCACTTAAACTTGTAACTGATTTTTAAATTTGTCTATGGAAAGTATGCAACTAAAGACATTTAAAAAGAGTAATTCCAGGGCAGCGCCTGTGGCTCAAAGGAGTAGGGCACCAGCTCCATATACCAGAGGTGGAGGGTTCAAATACAGCCCTGGCCAAAAAAAAAAAAAAACTGCAAAAAAAAAAAAGGAATTCCAGAAGTCAGAGAAAAAGCCAAGCAGCAAGGTGCTTCCTGCCCTTTTTTTCCCCCTGAAGTCTAGAAGGAAGGGTCAGATCACTCCTAGAGGACCCACACCTGCAGCCTAAGACAACAGCAGACTTTTCTGACTGCCATCACCACCCCTTTCATTACTCTGTAAGGGCTAAGAAATATGAGGAGTGAGGGTTCACAGAGGCTGAACCCCAAGCCTGGAACAGCAAGAACCAGGAGAAAGACAGGGCACAAGGCAAGTTATCGTGTCGCCTATGGAGATCTCTGTCCCCTTCTGGACAACACAGGCTGGGCGACCTACCAGTGAGCACTGCCATGTGGCAGCCATTCAGGTTACAAGGATCTTAGGACAGCATTTAACAGATGTAGGGATGGACCTCGGTAGGGTCACAGAGTCAGGAGTCTGGCCCTGGGCTAGATCCCGGGCCACTATGGAGGTGCCAATGGTCCTTTGAGTGGGAAATGCCTTCACCGTGAGCCCTGCAAGGCAGGGTATGGAGTGTCACAAGTTCTGCTAAATGCTAAATCAGCCCCAATTGCTGGGACACAAAAATCCCCCCAACAGGTCTCCAGTGAACTTTCTGGAATGAGTACCACTGAGAACCACTGCTCACAGTATAAGCCCTTTAAATAGAGAGCCTGTGTCTAACACTCAGGCCCCAGGTTATCCACTAAAGACTGGCTCATCACCACACTTCAGTACAGCCAAGATTCAAACTCAATGCTATAATCAAGCCCACTGCTTCTAGAAGTTAGCATCCATCCACACAGTGGGTGCTTGAAATGACGACGTAGGGTCTTCTGTGATCATTTTACTAAGGAATGAAAGGAGGCCATTAATTAAACTGGTGAGCTTATTAATTCTTAGTGGAAATTTATATGGAAATGTTTAGGAAAATAAAACATTCCTCTAGTAAACAAACAATTACCTCTTAGTCTAATCTTTCTTTCTCAGTTTACGAGATATGCCTCGCTTCCTAGAGACAAGATGATAAAAAAGACATGGACAGAACAAAAAGAGATAATAAAGAGATATTCGGAGTTGGGCTTATTTTCCCCAGGCCTATAATTTAAAAGCAAAATGAGTATAACAAATACGTAGTATAAACAGTAATTCTATTATGTTTGTTTCATAATATAATTAATACTACAAACATGATTTTATGTTAGTAGTGGCATAAAACCAATACTAAAAATATTACAGATGGAAGTCATCCCTGCTGTGGAAATCTATGTTATACCTCCTTGTCTCCAGTTGTTTTTTTTTTTTTTTTATTTTGCAGTTTTTGGCTGGGGCTGGGTTTGAACTCGCCACCTCCAGCATATGGGGCACCTGTCCTACTCCTTTGAGTCTCAGGCACTGCCCTCCTTGTTTCATTCATAGAGGCTACCTATAATTCTACCAAAGTTATCTTCTGATTGATAATCTGGAAAGTTTCTTTTCTTTTCTTTTTTTCTTTTTTTACTTTTATTCTTTTTTTTATTTTTTGAGACAGAGTCTCGTGCCACCCTTGGTAGAGTGCTGTGGAGTCACAGCTCACAGCAACCTCTAACTCTTGGACAAGTGATTCTCTTGCCTCAGCCCTCCCAAGTAGCTGGGACTACAGGCATTCGCCACAACGCCTGGCTATTATTTTTGGCTGTAGTTGTCATTGTTGTTTGGCAGGACCAGGCTGGGTTTGAACCCGCTAGCCTCAGTGTATGTGGCTGGCGCCCTTGTTTCATTTATAGAGACTACCTACAATTCTACCAAAGTTATCTTCTGACTGATAATCTGGAAGGTTTCTTTTCTTTTACAATAAAAAAAAAAAAAAGAAAAGTTAGGGTGGTGCCTGTGGCTCAAAGGGTTCAAACCTGGCCCCGGCCAAAAACTGGAAAAAAAAAAAGTTATGTAATTTCAAGCTTATAGAAAACATAAAAGATATTTTTTTTTTATAACGGTCTAACAGATTCTTACTGCACTTGCTTATTTTTATTCTTTTTTCTCTCTCCACTTAGAATAATGTGTGGCATGGTGCCCCTTTTTCTGTGTGTATTTCCTAAAAATAAAAGAAAAGAATGTTTTTAAAATTAGAGAGACCCTACAGCTGTAATTCAACTGACTGTGTGTGTTGTGTCATAATTATAGCTCATAAATGGATCAGGCTTAATAATGGTAACTATTATACAATCCAGATATACATAAGCACAGATGGTCTAATTTCCATTGTAATAAGGCATTTTGTGCTTTGCTTTCAAATACATTAAGACTTCTAAATACATCAACTTAGTCTTTATTATACCTGCTACCTGGGTCTATCACTCTTGTTTGAGTAATTCAGAGTGGTACGTCCATGGCAATGTGATTCTGAGTCTATTTAGTTATTTCTATTAGGAGTTGGGTGGTCGGTTTTCAGGTGAAGCAATTTAAGGGCCATAATACTTCATAGTTATTTAACTATCTAATCTACTTTACAATGAGAATATACAACAGCAATATTTTAGGTAATTTGGTGTGTTGGGTGTTTTTCTTGGGAAACAGTTTCTTCAATTAACTTTAAGAAACAGGAATGCCACTGGGTATGGCGGGTCACGCCTGTAATCCCAGCACTTTGGGAAGCTGAGATGGGAGGATTGCTTGATGCCAAGAGTTTGAGACCAGCCTGGGCAACACCGTGAGACTTGTTTCTACCAAAGGTAAAAGAAAAGAAGAAGAACAAGGAAAAGAAACAAGATTTCTGGCTAGGACATTGTTGAGCACCCCAGAATCTTCCAAAGAAATACAACTGGTAGAGGTGTTGCCGAGACAGTTCTTTTTTCTCCACTTGACACCCTAAGAGCACAGGCCACTGTTCTGAACACTGATCTCAACATCCCACAGGAGAAATGCGCTCTTTACCTTTTACACTTGGCTGGCAGCCAGTAATATGCAGACCAGCAGCTTATAAAATCCGTAATTACAAACCAGAGGGCTGAGGGGGAGGGCTCATGGCTAAAGGGCATGGGATTTCTTTTTGGAGTAATGAAAATGTTCTAAAGTCGACTGTGCTGATGGATGCATAACCCTGTGAATACGCTAACAGCCACCAAATTGTACACTGTAAATGAATGAATTGTATGGTATGTCTGTTACATCTTAATAAAGCTGGTAAAGAATGTAGAGTTATATATTTGATCCATTTTATAATTCCTAAGCGGAAAATCTATTTTCATATTATAACCTTTACACAGGTAAAGACTTTTAATCCCTTGATTACGTGTTTGTGAGACACGGTTGAAAGAAGTCCTTAGAGAGAAAGCAATGACCACGTCAATGCTTAATTTCATGGTTGCAAGAATCCCGCATTAAACCAACAGAAAGAAACTTTTGTAAATTTATAAACTATCATAAAACTCGATGCCATTAAAACAAAGTTATAATCAATTCATTTTTTTTAACATTATATGGTTAAGACCTGACCCGATAAAATCATTAACTCATCTTTTAAGATGGAGAAACAAAGAGACCCCTGGTATTATACACTGGTCTTTCCAAGTTCACCTACCCAATTCATAAGAAGCAGACAGGTGAAACGAGACTGAGGAATTTAGAGAAAACTCAAGACAGACAGGGCACTGGTTCTTTTATGCTTTAAAGAATGTAGGGATTTTGTTAATTCAGAAATACCAATCTGGTTGACACAGAAAATCATCTTTGATTTGGAAAATGTATATCCTTATAATCAGTTATGATAAATTTTAATACTGATACAACCAGTGAATAAGCTTGGGTAAAATTTTGTTACATATGAAGTTACAATTTGTTGAACCTTAAGGAACCTTGAGCATCTCACACTGTTTTTTTTTGTTTTTTTTTTTTTTGCAGTTTTTGGCTGGGGCTGGGTTTGAACCTGCCAACTCCAGCATATGGGGCCTTTGCCCTACTCCTCTGAGCCACAGGCGCTGCCCCATCTCGCACTGTTTTTAATTTTTCTGATCAAAAAAAAAAAAAAGAAAAGAAACCCCAAAAGAATAGAAAGAACTGGGGGGAAAGAGGGACTCTTTGGGCTAGTGGAAACGACTTTAGTTCTGTAGAACTTGGCTTAATTAATCAATCCTCCTCAGCTACTGCTAATATCAATGGGTTGCTCATTCTCACAATTTGTTTCAATCATTTGCATAGATTGTTAAACACTTAAGCTTGGTGCAGATTAGATCGAGTGTCTTTCTCTTTCACAAAGAATCCTAAACATTGGGAGGACCATTCCATTTTGCAGCTGGTCCACTCACCTAAGCCTGTGGGAACTGCCCTCCCACATCCATCCCACTTAGATGCGTGGGCACGAGACCTTCCCTTGAACACTCGCCTGGGTGAGTTTAGGAGATCACCATATGGTCCACTTCATTTCCAGGTGGCACAAACAATCAGAATTTTCTTTCTCATATGAAATTCTACCTACCTCCTTATAATTCTACATGATATTTTTATTTTGGGTCTCTGGAGTGACACAGAATAAGCCTCTATTTCAGTTGACAGTGCTATAAGTACTTGAAAATTGAGACATGTCCTTGTTCAAGTTTTCTTCCCCAGGACAAATCCCTGGAGTCTTTTGGAACGTCCACCCTCATCAGACTATACCTAGGCATACTGTCATTCAATTCCTCAGGATATCTTCCAATTTGTCAACAGGTTTTTAAATTTGGATGTAGTTTCTATGAAAAGAATATCTTTTGGTCTAATTTCTTTTGGGCTTGAACTTGTGTTTTCCTTCTTTCTTTCAGAGGAGGAAAAGAACCTACCCTTCCATCAAACCTGTTTTCTTTTAAAGGAAGGGTTACATACCGCATCTGGGATGAAGACATTTTGTGAGCTGGGTACTAAATGATCTTTGCTAGCATCACAGGCGCTAGAAACAAAGATCAACGCTTCCCCCATTGCACAGGCAAAACTAGACGGAGTCGGCTTCTAGGTGGTGCAAATATCTTCCTGGAAATGCACCTACCAGTGAAAATAGCTGTTCACAAAACATGTGTGGGTGCCTGCTGGGGGAAGGAGGAACATGATCGGGATATAGTCTGCACCGGCTGTTTGCAGCCCAGTCGGGAACTACAAAATATTCAGTGGAAAAGTCCTAAGACTGGGAAGCTGCCGGAGGCGAGAGGGGCCTCTGGAGGCAGCAGGAGGGGTTGGATGGAAGATAAATGGGGGTGTGGGCACATCTCACTGCCCTTGGAGAAGGTTAAAGGCAACAGACAGAGGACATTAGGCTTCCTCTCTGCCACCTCCAGCAAAATTCTGAGTCCACTTTCTTTTCAGGTAGGGAAATTAAGGGAAAATTAAAAAAAGTAGAAAGGTGAAAAGTAACACAGAGACTGCCACACGAGAAAAAAAATATTTCCTTGGGGCCGTAGTGTTTTAGGTCAAAAGACATGTGAGTTATATATGCTTCATGAGGCACCAGGTTCAAAACTAGTGTAAGTTAAATACAACTTACATGGCAGTTAATGTGTTAAAAGTTCAAGAAGAGCCAGGCATGGTGGCTCACACCTGTAATGCCAGCACTTCGGGAGGCCAAGGCAGGAGGATTGCTTGAGGCCAGGAGTTCAAGCCAGCCTGGGCAACATAGCAAGATCTCCATTTTACAAAAAATAAAAAAAAAAATCAACTGGGCGTGGTGCATGCCTGCAGTCTCAGCTACCTGGGAGACTGAGGCAGGAGGATGACTTGAGCCCAGAGTTCAAGGTTACAGTGAACAATGATTGCACCCATGCACTGGGCAACAGAGCAAGACCCAGTGTCTAAAACAGGGGGCCAGTTCACTGTCCCTCAGACCATTGGAGGGCCGGACTGTGGGCCCTAGGATGAGTCTGATGCTAAGCAGGACAGGCAGTGGCAGCAAAAACACCCGGCGGGCCAGATAAATGTCCTAGGTGGGCTGCATGTGGCCCGCGGGCCAAAAATAAAATAAAATAAAATAATAAAAAGTACGGGAGGCACCTGTGGCTCAGTAAGTAGGGCACCGACCCCATATACTGAGGGTGGCGGGTTCAAACCCAGCCCCGGCCAAATTGCAACAAAAAATAGCTGGGCGTTGTGGTGGGCGCCTGTAGTCCCAGCTACTTGAGAGGCGGAGGCAGGAGACTCGCTTGAGCCCAGGAGTTGGAGATTGCTGTGAGCTGTGACTTCACTGCACTCTACCGAAGGCGATAAAGTGAGACTCTGTCTCTACACACAAAAAAAAGTACAAGAAGACAGGTCCATTATTTGAAGCTAATTCTTGGATGAGACAGGAAGGGGGCACAAAGGAGCCTGCGAGTTGGAGATTAGTGAGAAAGTTCTCCTCAAGGAAATTCAGACCACAGGAGGCTTAACCGCCCAGAGACCAGGTAACCATTTAGAAAAAGACTCACCTTTAGGAAGTGCAGTTAAAAGCTTAGTATCAAACCCTCTTCTGTGGTTAGCAAATTGTTCTTTATCTTCAAGTGAGAATTCTTTCTGAAAGCTAAAGAAAAAGTCGCTTTAAATCAAGATATATACCAAGGAAAAATTCAAAATGTAGAAGTTAATGCCATTGTTACGCATCCTTAAATATGTGCACGTGGGTCACAGGGAAAAAGTTTCACAGTGAGGAGTGAACTGGCAACTTTTTCATTTATTTACATTGACATTAATATTGTGGATTTTTTTTTTTTTTTGGTACCAAAATATAAGTGCAGCAGCATCAGCAAGTGTCGTGGTGTGTGGGTGGAGAAGTGGCTGCAGGGGAGTTTTGTAGATCTTGTTTCAGACCCACCACCTCCTCCTGACCCAGGAACAGCTGTGTCAGCTTGGGTGAGTCACACAACCTCTCTGTGCTACAGTCTCTTCCTCAGATAATCAGCCCCTTGTCTGGCTGATCCGTAGGCTATCCTCCAGTGTTAAAAGTCTACAGAAGTAACAAATGCTTTCAAACACCCAATGAATCAAAGCAGGATCCAAAGATCAGAAGGAAAACTTGCTTTGGAATAAAAGAGGAAAGCAAAGGGAAGAATAATGAAGGAATTGAGCGTTTACTGTGTACTTTTCCCCTCTACTAAGTATACCCCAGGGATTATCTTAATTATCCCCCAAAACCCTGTGAGGTCTGAAATTCTCAGTGGGGAGCTGATAAATGTTTTACAACTGGCTCTGCGGTCTTGGTCTGGCCCCCTCTGCTTCCGTCCACCCCCCAGCAAGCTTTGCATTAATGATACTGACTGGTGGTGTAAATACACCCCCCATGACTGGTTTCCAGCTTTCCAGGACTCACTCAACTGGAAGGTGAGCGAGAGCCCCACACAGGAGTCAGCCGCTGGATAGTACCAACCTCCGTTTGCAGAGTGGGAAATTGTTACACGATTTGCCCCCAAGACACTTAATTTGGTGAGGAGAGGAGAGAAGATTTGAATCTAGCTCTTGCTCTAATACACTGATTTTCAGCCAGTGTGCCGTGGCACACTGGTGTCCCATGAGATGATCATAGGTGCGCAGCCAAAATTTTTAAAGGCCATTAATTAAATTATTTTCAAAAGATGTTCAAAGCACGGTAAGTATATTCTTTTCTTAACTTTTTTTTCTGGATCGATATAATTTAAGTGGGCCATGGAAGTTTAATTACAAGAGTGCTGTGAGATAAAAAAATGGTGGAAAAACACCACACAGTTCTAATGCTGAGCCCTGTTGGCCCAGCACTGCCAGACATACAGCTCCAGGGGCCTGGAAGATAGAAGGTGCTGCTGGTTTGAAGGAAGAAAATGAACCTAGGACAACAGGGGCAGATGACAGGCCGGAAAGGCACGGATTGTGAAGCCCACCATCTTCCCCTATGGTACGTTTCCACAGAGGCCAAGGAAACATCTGAGAGAGTTGCTATGGGAACCAAGTGGGACACACAAATAAACTGTACCCTACGTGTACATCAAAGTGAAAGGAACTGACACACATGTCAAAGCGTGGCACACCATCCCACATGGTAGAACCAAGCCCATCTGAAATCTTTTTTTTTTTTTCCTCTTGGCATCCCTACTTTTTTTCCCTTTCTTTCTTTCTTTTTTTTTTTTTTAATTAAATCATCGCTGTGTACATTAATGAAGTCAAGGGGTACATTGTGCTGGTTTTATACACGATTTGAAATATTTTCATCAAACTGGTTAACAGAGCCTTCATGGCATTTTCTTAGTTATTGTGTTAAGACATTTATATTCTACATTAGTAAGTTTCCCATGTACCCTTATAAGATGCACCGTAGGTGTGAAATCTCAATCATCGTATATACAAAGCTGTAGCAAAGCTTATATTCAAGAATGTCCCCTCTCCACATTACTTTAAAGCAGTGGTTCTCAACCTGTGGGTCATGACCCACAGGAACTGTATTAAAGGGCCGCAGCATTAGGAAGGTTGAGAACCACTGCTTTAAAGTAAGCTGTATACACCACACTCCAGATTGGCTTGAGATCCTAGAACACTTGGCTAGTCAGAAACTCAGACTGGCCTTGACTCCTAAACCTGACAGTGATGATTCTTTTTCATGTTTAATTCAGACGTCTGATCTGTCTAAACCTTAAAAAGTTAAATAACTGCAGAAAGTTACCCTACTTTGGGACGACGTGTTATTTTAATCATTTAACTGCTAGTTTAAATATCTTTTTTTCCCCTGTATCAATCAGCAGATTTGATTGCTTTGCATTATTTTCCTGTAAAGGGGAAAAATGCAAAAGGTGATGGTTAAAAGGAAGTTGTATTGCTCTTCTTTTTATTTTGAATTTTTTTTTTAAGTTTCCTACTTTCTTCAGGAAACTAGAATCTGCTCAGGAACAAAAATATGACATTCAAGTGAAACCATTCCATCCCTGAAATATTTAGCTCTCAGGCTGTTGACCGTAGGGGACAAATGTCACCTCATCTTTTCAAAGTTAAACATTGGGATGTCTTTATTTGCCTTTTTTTTTCTGTTTATCCAAAAGCTCAATGAAGCTACTAATGGAGACTTGAGAAATTAACTCCGAGATAAATACTCTGCTGAGTTTACAAAGTGAAGGTCACAAGTCAGCACCCAGACACGCCCGGGTTCCACCTGAGCTTATTTCGTGAAATGCCCTCTGCAGAGTGTCAGCACCAGTGTAAAGAGTGACTTTTTGATGCCTGGTCAGAAATTAACAGAACTGAGCTATTTCAGGAAATCTCCCAGGCTTCTGAACCTGCCTCAGCACTCACACTACTCCTGCCACCTGTGTCCTCTTCCCTCTGGCCTCCTGCCATTCAGCTCTGGCTATTCCTGGCCTGGCCTCAGGACACAGCCCCTGCCCCCTTGCCTATCCCAACCAGCACCAGATCAGCACTACCCACCCCTATTTATCCCTCTCAGACTATCCTGTTTTTTCCCTATTTGTCCTTTTTGTATATTTCCAGTGCCAGTAGATAGTTTTCACGATTTTTTAAAAATTATAATTTAAAAAATATTTCAAAGCTGGGAATAGTGGCTTATACCTGTAGTCCCAGCACTCTGGGAGGCTGAGGCAAGTGGATTGCTTGAGCTCAGGAGTTCGAGACCAGCCTGAACAAGAGCGAGACCCTGTTTCTACTAAAAATAGAAAGGCATCATGGCAGGTGCCAGCTAAGGGGGAGGCTGAGGTGAGAGGATCGCTTGAGCCCAAGAATTTGAGGTTGCTGTGAGCTATGATGCCATGGCACTCTACCCTGGGTGACAGAATGAGACTCTGTCTCCAAAAAAAATTTTTTTTCACTTAAAATTATTAATTTTAAAAACGTTTTTTAAAAAATCAATACCTGATGAATGACTATTACAAAACACTTTAAAGGTGAACTACAATTCACCCTGAAGCATTTTCTTGTGTACACTTTATACAACGTGGATGTGACAGCCAGGGGCAAAGCTCAGTGCAGATATTGAGAATAATTAGAAGGGCACAGACTCAACAACGTCAGCTAGTGGCCCCCTTCCTTCCTCCCTCCCTCCCTGCCCCTCTTTTTTTTTTCTTGTCTGTCTTTCTTGCCTCCTTTCATCCTTGGGGTGGCACCCAATTAGGAGCACCCTGTTCCTCATTGCCTTTGCTCACCCTGCACACATCTGTGAAAATATCAGCCTATTTGCATATGCTTATAAAGCAACCAACTTTTTAAAGCTACAGGTCCAAGGTAGATGTTTATGACAGGAACCCACATGGCTGTGTTTACCTTTTGTTCCTGTTTCTCTTGCCTCTCACCCTGTTCCCACTGACTGACTGATGCCCTCTGAGAAGGTGGAGGAGCAGGTGGGAGGGTCCAGCAGACTGTGTCGCAACCCGGAGCTCTGGCTCAAGGGAATATGGGAAGCTGCGAGTGATGCAAGGCCCTCAAATCAATGTGAAACCAGGTGTTTTTTAAAAAAAAACAAATCATGGGATGGGAGGGGGGTCATGGTGTGTGACACATCTCTTGGGAATAGGACACAATTATAAGAGAGGCTTTACCTAACAAATGCAAGCAGTGTAACTTGTTCCTTGATGATTCCCCAACAATGAAATGAAATGAAATAAAATAAAATAAAAAGACAAATCACGTTTCTTCCCTGGACTTTCTCCACCTAAGGGCACTAACCCATAGTGAAAACACAAGGGCCGGGTATCTGTCAAGGATTCTGGGCCACTCACCAGTGAGTAACTTTTTCTGATCATCTGATGGCTGATGAAACACAAACACCGCAAAGATGAAATACCCATGCCCCGAAGGCCCTTGACATCCCTTGTCTTGGCTTTTCTGACTCAGGGGCAGCAGAGCCGTGCGATCTGTAGCGCCCACTCCTAACTCCTGTGGCCCGTAAACCCCCAAAGCACCGAGCTCTGGGATGCTGGCCCCTGCTCCTCACTTGTCACCCCTGCCGCCCTGGGGACAAGGCTTCTCCCAGGGACAACTCGGTGGGCCTTGGTGTGCAACTGAACCCAAAGCATGAGGCCGTATTTCAGTAGAAAAGCATTTTCCCAGATGTAACTGAAGTAGACACCACAGACATAATCTTTCCATTATGATTTTCACTTTCTCATAATAAGAAACACCTTGTGGATTTTTTATCCCACTATCTTTATCTCCTCCAGGACAGGGCTCATTCTTTAGGACTAGTTGTTTATATGGTTAGCTACCTCCCTCTGCTTCAATCATCTAAGAAGAGATTGCCCCCTGCTTCCACGATAATTTCTTTTTAAATGTGTCCCATTAACCTACTTAAATGCCTGGCAGTAGCAACAAGGGGGGATGTGATTAAAGGCAGGGCAGGGTACTCTGCTGTTTATCACGTCTTATCTTTTGCAGTGATGTCGGAGATACTATATCACAATCTGTTCATTCTGCTATTGAAGTTTAAATTGTAAGATACGGGGAGATAAAGCCCCATTAGCTCGTGTTTCTATCTCTTGTGATCTGGTGTCTGGCTGAGTAGATTTCTCTTAAGGAGGCAGGCTCTTGTCCCTCCAGCTCATTTCACACTTAGCACCAGGCCAGGTAGGTGGTAATTTTAATACATATACCTAAAATGATACCTATGATTTTAGAATAGCTGTGGCCCTTTGATCCTCTCTCTGTCCACTGAGGCACGTGACTTTCCTATTTTCATGACCTTGAATAAGCAATGCCTTCCTTTCTCCCTTTTTCTTAGCCACTTACTAGCTCTACAGGAGTTAAACCAACCTGCTGGTGACATATTAGGAAATAAGCTTCATATTCTATTAAAAACATGGCAAAGATGAGAAATAGGGTTGCATCAAGCCCTAGGAAAGTAAGATTTCCTGAGTCAATTAAGACAACTTTATTGATATACCCAGATCACTAATTGCTCCAATTTACGACTATACACTTATGTGGATGAAGTAAGTCATGGATTTGTTCTATCTGGTGTGTTCACAGAACCAACTCTGCCATTCTCAAATGCAGAGCCAGGGCTGGGCACAGTGGCTCATGCCTACAATCCTCGTACTATGGAGGCCAAGGTGGGAGAATCCCTTGAGACCAGCATGTTCTAGACCAGCTTGAGCAAGAGCGAGACCCCAAGTCTCTAAAAAAAAAAAAAATAGAAAAATTAGCCAGGCATGGTGGCCTGGGCCTGTAGTCTCAGCTACTTGGGAGGCTGAGGCAGGAGGACTGCTTGAGTCCAGCAGGGTGAGGTGCTGTAAGCTGCGATGATGCCACTGCACTCTAGCCTGGTAGCTTGGGCAACAAATGCAGACTCTATCTAAAAAGAAAAAGGCAAAGCCAGGCTCACTTGCTGAGAACAGGTGCTAGACAACTATTTATTCTAAAGCTACTAAAGTGCAAACCCAGCCAGGGGTGGGTAATCCTCACATCCAATGCCTGTAATCCAAACACTCTGGGAGGTCTAGGTGGGCAGATTGCTTGAGCTCAGGAGGGGAGTTCAAGATCAGCCTGAACAAGAGTGGAAAAAAAAAAAAAAGAAAAAGAAAAAGAAAAAAGAAAGGCTATCTAGGCCCAGTGGTGTATGTCTGTAGTCCCAGCTATTCAGGGAGGTTGAAGCAAGGGTTGCTCAAACCCAAGAGTTTGAGGTTGCTGTGAGCTATGATGCCACGGCACTCTACCCAGGGTGATAGAGTGGCACTTTGTCTCAAAAAAAAAAAAGTGTAAACCCTTTTAAGTTACTGTTAGGCACAAGAGCATCTGAATGCATTGAGGAGTCGGGTCCTTCCAGCATAATGAAGTATAAGTTGAGATCAATGCCGGAGTGGGAAGGGCATGTTAACTTTGTGCCTCTACTTGAAAACATCAAACGCTATCAGCGACAGCGATCTACTAAGAGGCAGCTGAGACACAGCTGCGGTGCCCGGCACAGACGTTCATTTTCACATTGTCTTAGAACAGTGATGATGGGCCATGGAGTTTGAGGACACTAGGTAAATCAAATTAGCACCCATAAGATCCTGCAGGCAAGGGAATTGGAAGGAGAGAAAGGTCAAGAGAGAGATGGTCGGACCAGGTAATGGAAAGTCACATGCACAGCTGGACAGATGGGTGCAAGGGTGGATGAAGAAAGGGAGGGATAGAGGAGGGGCAAGGCTAGACCCTTTCTAAAAAATCTAGCTCCCTTTCTTGATGGACAGGTTACCAAAGGTCAGGCCATGTTCAGAGGCAGCTGTGAGGAAGAAAATGGCCTGTCACAAGTCTACAATCACAAGCCGTACCAACATTCTCTTCTCCTGAAAACTCTCATCAATGACGTTAAGTACAAAAAGAAGATTTTGCTTTATATATTTTAATAAATCAAACTCTGGGGGGAACACATACTGCTGGAGATTTCAACTCTCATGAATTAGGAATTAAAAAAAAAAAAACTTCCAAAAAGCTACTCCAAAATCTTATAAAATGTTAAGATTTCTTTTGCAAAGGTGACTTTACCTTGGAACTTTTCTTTGCCGTGGGAATCCAATGAAGCTTAAGTTTTTCTTGTTGAAATCTAAGAGAAAAGAGATAAAGTAACATTGAAATAGTTACATGGTACGTTAAAAAGTATCTAAGGAGGAAAAGATTATGTGAGCTCCCTTTATTTGGGCAAGTGTCAAGGGGTTAAAAAGAAGAAATTCTGACACAGTTCAATGCTATCATTTAAACTTGTTATGGCAATAAGAATAACTCAAGGAATTAAATAATGAATAACACAGTGATAATACTCAGGAAAACAAGGAGAAAATAATTCAGCGACTTCGGTCAAGGTAACCAGAAGTGTTGAAAGTAGTTTGCCTGCTAGGTTTGTGATGACTTCAAAAAGGCAAGGGGGGGGTCTTAAAAACAAAAGACATTTCAGTGGGGTCCTTTACTGCTTTCATTAAAATCTAAATAATAATAACACATCCAAATAACCTTTTATTTATTTTTAAAGACAAGATATATATCATGTAAAGACAGCTGGTAACAATCTCATACAGGAAAAACACATATCCTGAGTGAATGGGTTAATCAATGCCAGGCACAGACAAAATTTATCATCGTTCTAATGGCAAATAATCTCTTTTATAAGCTTTTGGCATAGTCACCATTTGTCCACTAAGGAAACCACAAGTTGACCACTTCCAGAAACTTCTTCCCCTATGGAAGTGCCTTTTACTGTTTAAGATTTAGGAGCAGAAGCCTGGCGAAAAAGAGACCCCCAAATACACCAGATTCTGACACTTCATTATCCATCAACATACATCCTCAATCCTGGAATTTGGAATCCTGGCCAACCAGAGACAGACAAGAAAATCAAAGACTGATACCAATTCAACATCCAGGCTTTTCTCCTATTTATACAAGTATCTTGCTTTGCATTTAAAGAAAAAAACACTTGGTTCAAAGAGCTATCAAGTATTGTAAAAGAAAATTCCTGAATCTGCTTTCTGAATTGTTCAGTTCACTTCCTAATAGTGCGTTTGCAGTCGAAAACACTTTTGCTATGGACTAAGTAGCTGAGTTTCAAAACATGAGATTCAAAAGAACATCAGCATTTCATGTTTGTGAATGTCCTCAGTGGGCTGAACATGCAACACCACTTCACTAGATAAATTGAAAGCACATATATTCCTCTGTGCTGGAAGAATTCCACTAAAAAAGACAGCATCCTGTTCCCAACTGTCTCACATGGAGAGTTAATAAAAAGAAACTCACTCAACCATTCCCTCCTGGAAATAAGCATAGATCGCATTTGGTGTAGAAAAATATCTTAGCTAAAAAGCAGCACAACCAGAATTTGATCCAAAGTTTGGACATTCCGGTTTAGTGTGCAGTTTTTCCTACATGGGGGCTTTAGTGATTTAGCAGTAACTAACAGAAAGAAAAATTCACATTATCAGCAATCACAAGATAAACTCGTTTAGAAATTCAACTAGATACGCGAAGTGTCCTTTGAGAAAAGTAGACGACTAATTAGACACAGGAGGCATACAGGGCATTCATTCTGTTATAAAACCCACACGTAAGTGCATTCCGTATTTTTTGCTTGCCTTACCTTGTTTCTCAGAGAATTTGAAAGCTCCCATGTAGCTGGATAAACTTGGGCTTCTGAACATGGTTGCACACAGGAGGTTCAGAAACAGAGCCTGCTCTACAGCTAATTCTCAACCAGCAAGGACCTTCAGCTGCTCTAAGCAAAATTAGGTTGAGGTTTTTCACAGCGCAGGGCTGGAGCGACCAGGCACTTGTGTCCTTGAGCGTATGGTGAACACAAAGCGAGAGGCTGCAGGCTGAACAGCTGAAACCTCATAATCAGATTACGAGCAGAAATTAGGCCCAGGGATGCTGCCACAGACTGGAGTTCAGTGAGGAGACGCTGATGCCACTGCAAAGCCATGGCTGCGTTACAGCACGTGTCTTGGAAGCAGATAACCTCACCACCCGTTGGAGGCGCCCAGAGCAACACCTCCTTTCCCCTCCAAACAAACACACAACAATAAAAACCTGCAGAGAGACTCTTGCTGTATTGGAAACAAAGGAAGCTGCCTAACCATTCCTAGGCTGCTCCAAGTTGGGCTTTGATGAAGTTCAATGAAATATGTTACTTAACCGGGAGCCAAAAACCCAGCCTTAAGATTTATGAACAACACATGAGTGCAACTCTGGGGAGACAAAGGGCAGATATTACTAGAGCTTCCAACATTTTAATTGGAGACAGGAGTTGTGAAGTTTTGCCTAGTTGACCGTCACTTGTTTACCTGCAACCACCACACGTAGCTGGTGGGACCAAGCAGTGCTAATGTGATTCCAAGAAAACTATGCAATAATTACAGACTGACAATTTTATAGCTAAAAAGGCCATTAAAGAGAAGGAAGGGAAATGGTCTCATTTGTAAGTGAAGGAAGTAGGGCTGGGTGGGTAACTCACTCCTGGGTAGACGACGGAGTGATGGAGTCAGAGGGTCTTTGGGAGGTGGGATCAAGATCTGATTCACCTCCCTGCCCACCCCAGGCAGGGACCCCGATGTGTCTGTCTTTGTATCTTTAGTCCTGAACACGGTATTGAGCACATAGTAGGCCTGCAGTAAAGGTCTGCTGAATGACCAAGGACTTTATGAGATACAAGATAACATTCTGAAATGATTGTGTGGATTTTATCTACTGCATTCAAATCAGATCGACTTGGACGGATTTCTAAAGCAAATAAGCACCAAAGGTGAAAATGAAGAATTATTATACACCGGATTCATGACGGCACGTATACGTAAGTTACATCAACACTGGTTAGACCATGGGTTGGCGGTCGCATTTGTCATTTTTCTCTGAATTTCTGATTGTTTTAATCTTATAAAGTCAGTGAAATAGGGCAGTGAAAGGAACTCAGCCAGGAACAACATAAGTATTCTGGGTAACTGTATATCGTAAGGTCAAAACTTTCTTGGAAGGTCATAGATAATTAGTAACAAAAAGGGATAAGAGTGCCTGGGAAAGAGAAGGAAAGGGGAGGAAACAATGAAAGGAACTGATTCTGGAAATAAAAAGTTAGGATGAAATAATATGTATGTTGACAAATAACGCATCATAAGGAACCAAACAGTTAATGGAACACAGTTATCACTTACTCATCACCACACATGCTCCTGAAAACCACTCTTCCTATAAAATACTCAATTATAATTATCCTAGAAGAATCTAAATGCTTCTTTTGAATTATTATGAAGGAATAAGTCTAATTTACATTTTCATTAAGCAGGGCTGGGTGAGGTTCAAACCCTTCACCCCTGTTATTCAGGGCTGGCATGCTAACCACTGAGTAATCCTGCCCCACCATATTTTAAAATTTCAAAATGAAATTCAAATAGAGTATAAAAACCAATCTGGGGATTCTCTTTTAAGTTGGTGATGAAGTTTTACTGGAATTATGTGCCTCAGCTATCAATTATGATACAAAGCGAACTGATCTAAATCTTGACTTTCTTGCCGAAAGAAAAAAAGCACATATTTTTTAATGAAATGATGGATATGAAATTTAATTTACCGTTTTAAGTATCCCACCCAGAAGAAACAAAATAAGCCTGTGAAGGAAAATCTACATTTTTGCACCAATAGAAAGTATCCGTGAAAATTTTTCATTTATGCCCCCAAGATTATTAACACATTGTTATTTTTTTTTTTTGTATTACTATTTTAAGCTAGCTCGTTCACATAGGGGACCTACAAAATAGTCAAACAATACCTCGCATCATTCTGGAGGGTAACGTTTATCTGCAGAGGAAATTCTAAGTTGTAATGGTGATCTTCTTAACGTTTGGGGAGAGGACATTTTAATTACGTGCTTTGATAGTGGAATATTCCCTTCCCAACACAACCATTTAACCACCAGCTAAGCACGAATAAAGGGGATGCACAGAGTTCTCTGCCACTGTGCCCCATTAGAATCACTAATCTTTTCCATTTTCAAAGCACAATAGTCTTCAATATTTAGGTGCCATGGCTTCATGAAAGTAAAATATATTACTAGATATTTTTTGATGAAGTTTCCTGTAGATAGGCATGCAAAAATCCTTTAATGGAAAAGGCATGAATGTGTGCCTGGGAGGGGTTAAGGGAGGTCATGGTCATACATAGCAGCATGGGCATGGCACACGTCCTGTTGTGTTGTGGTACACAGGTGGTAGATAGCAGGGACTCGGAAGACCAAGAAGGATCTATGAATGGGCCACTGAGATATTGACAACCCAAGGTGGTATCATTGGAACAAGTGAAACAGGCCTTAAAAAATCCAAAACCTTGGAATCTGGGAAGATGGAGTCAAAGAGTTCTTTCTGATAACCTGGTCTTCATTTAACAAAATGTTAGATAACTCCCTCAAGGTCATGGTGGTATAGTGCAAGACTGGAAGTCCACATCCTCTGATTCTCCCCAGTACAGTTCCCATATTCCTGATCAGCATAGACACAAGACAGCCAGGGCCACTGCTGTAAACCTGTCTTGGATCGAGGTAATAAGAGTCATCCAGTCCTATAGCCCATGATGGCTTATCTGGAAAAGAACACAGCCTGACCCCAGATGGAGAAGTCAGAGCAGCTGCTGGTGGCTTTCCTTAAACCTCGTATGAGTTCTAGGTTCCAGTTTTGGTCCTCTAAATGCTCCTGACCCCAGACGTGAGAACTAAGGCACAGCTGACGCATTAAGGCCAAGACAGGAGCCAGTGTCCCTGGTGGAGGGGGGCATTGTGTGAAAGAGGAAGCAACTGATTTCTCTACGATGTTTCCTGTCCTTCCCAATGCTCCCACCTAATAGGACTTTGGGGTGTGTAGGAAACAATGACTCAGCAATTCTGCTTCTGGTAACAATGACTCAGCAACTCTGCTTCGTCCATAAGGAAATGATGATGAATGAACACAAGGATGTTTTTACCATGGTTTTGCTTGTAAATAAAACTGGAATTAGTTGACACGGGGGACATATAGAAGATTGAGCAAATAAATGACATAAGCAAACCAGGTTTGGAACTCAATTAGTGACTGAGAAAACTCTGAATGTTGTATTGGACGTCCACACACACTCCTAGTCAGGAAGACAGCCAACAGGCAGACACGTGGCTTCTCTCACCACTCAGATAACTCTGTTGCTATGTTTCCGTCTCTATTTTCCAAAATACCCACAATAAGCATGATTTACTTCTATAATAACTGAAATAATTACATGCAAATGAGGGAGAAGGAAACAGGACCTCTTCAAATCCTCAAGGCTTCAACTTAGACAAAGAATCCCTGGGAAGATCCTCGTGGTGAATGAATTGTGCCCATGGACTCATGGCACACCACCAGCCTGCTCACTTCTTCCCGCAGAAAGAAGCACTTTCTTGGCTGTACATTGGGGAGTAGACTGAGACAATCACCAAAATTCTTGATAAGGTGCAAAAATACAGTATTTCTCAAGCTTAACACCATGGGCCATGATCACACGGAAGGGCCTGGATCAGCTCCTCCTACCAACCCTGCTAAAGCCTTTTTGTGAATTTTCTTCTTGCTCAGTGCTTCTCTGTTACCAATCCAAGCTTTCCTGCCAAACACCTTTACTCTCTCCAAGCTAAAAGGCTATTAAGAACTCGAGGGGGCAAAACCTGAGACACACTTCTGGGTGCATTTCTAGCCCAGGAGTTGGCTCAGAACAAATGAACTCTAAGTATTGGTTGAATGAATCAATCAAGCAAGTAGGCAAGGAAGAAAATCCTGTCTGTTTTTAAGTTTCTCCAATTCCTAGCCAACTCTATCTCTATTCCTCTGTGACTCCTTCTAAATGAAGACTTCTTGTCTCACCTAAAATGTGAAATGCTGACATAGACACAAAAATTTGTGTGCGGGGAGAGATAGGGAGAAAATCTGGAAGATAAGCTGGGGACACTGTGTAAGAACGGGGAAGAGGATTCCTACAGTCCAACTAGTGACAATGTTGGGATGAGCTCATGGGAGAAGCGTCATCTCACGAATCGCCAAGGTCAAAGAATAAGGCATTAGATGACAAAGGATCACAGTATGAAATGCTCAGGGACTGGCCAGGGCCTTTCATGCCTGTCCCTCAGATTACAGGGAGGCTAGCTGAGAAGCTGGTCCTCTGTCAGTTGCTCTGGCTGACAACATTCAAGGACCCAGGTAACAGGAATAGCAACTGTCTTTTGGGGTCATCCTCATGGAGGCAAAAACAGGAGCAAAGCCAATGAGAAGGGAGAAGCATGAGCATCTCAGTGAGCAGCTAGCCATTTTCTACTGCACTGAGCTCGTGATGTAGATAGGAGACTGACCCTTGTGACCTTGACTGACTCAATGCCAAGGGATCATCGTCATGCACTGGGCCATTATAGTCATTTAGTCCTCTCAGGGACCGCTAGGGAGCTCCTATGACTATTCTCAACTGCAGAAGAGAAAACTGACAGGGTGTGCACGAGAATGAATATTCAAGCCTAGACTGTTTAAAATGTAACTCGAAGAGCAAAACAGCCACTCCTCAGCCAGCCAACATCAAAGCAAAGGGGAAAATGCAAAGGGGAGGTCAGCAAGAAATGAGAGCGTGCGCATGAAGCACTCTGAAAACTGGACTACAGGTGGATGAGATCTGGGCTGAGCTTCGTAAGATCAAGCCACATCGTGTTCCCCCCATTTGCTCACTGAACACTCGCAAAAACACTCCCAGTCTACAGGCACATGAGCTGGAATTTAAGGGGGCAACACAGGGTAGTGTGACATTACAACTCTCAGTCGCCTGAATGCATACCGTGGTGGGATATCGAGGCATTTCTAAAATTGAGAAGTGCCACAGAAGTGATTTTCATGAAATCTACTTGAAGCTACTAAAGAGGACGGCTGGGCTGAAACACCAAAGTGAAGGATATATTTTTATAGCCTAGTAAAGGAGTATTTTGTATGCCAGGAACAGCCAGAAATGGTATTCTCATTTTCTTTGGTGGATTTTATTTATGTGCATAAACCCTTAATCTGAGGCGGACCTGCCTGACATGAGGTAATCCCCCCAGTGGAAAGCCCACTTAGTTCTTTTCATTGCTCTGTTATCACATACGGGGTCTGCCGACATTCCAGATTCCTTATTTCAGTTGAAGGCTCCTCCTGTGTTCACTGTGAAATGCTCTGCAAATTTTGGTTCGCAGCAATATTTTGGACAAGTCTGCAAATACAATCTTGCATGACATCACTTCATAAGGTAATTTAAAACAGGCCATGAATGCAGAGATGAAAATGGCCAAAGTAATTTCAGTAAGAAAGATTACAACTCATGGCTGTTTCCCTGTTTATCAGATGCTCTGAAAGAAAACCAGGCCAACTTTTCTCTATCGAGGGCGGGCACAAAGTTCATGGGCAATTTAAGTAGTAAACTAATGTAAGTAAGTAAACTAATTTAAATTGCCCATGAACTTTATGTCTACCCTGTATTATACTGAAGAATTCTTTTTTAAAGAAAAGTCTTACTGCGGCCCCCGCCCCAAGACCTAATAATGTCTTTAAAATAAATGTTCAAATGAGGAATGCTAATATTCGTAGTGAAAATTATCTCTAACCTTTTCACTTCTGGCTGATTCTGAATCTATAGCTAATGTTTTTAAGGATGAAAAATCCAGGTGGAGAAGAGGGTCGACTCATTGTCAGACAAAAAGACAAAGGTCAGTTCTATATTTTAAATGGACGTTGAAATAAATACACAGTGAGATATTATTCAACCCTAGAAAGCAAGAACATTCTGACCCATACTACAACTTAGATGAACCCTGAGGACATTAGCTAAGTGAAAGAAGCCAATCACCAAAGGACAAATTTCTGTATAATCCTATTTATGGGAGGTCCTTAGAATAGGCAAATTCAAATACAGAAGGTCTAACAGTGGTTGTCAAGGGATAGGGAGCGGAGAATGGGGGGTTATTGTTTAATGGGCACAGAGCTGCAGTTGGGAATGCAGAAAATCGGGGGGCCCTGATGGCTGCACAACAACGTGAGTGCACGCAATGCCACCGAACTGTGACTTTTATGTTATGTATATTTTAAGGAAAATGTGCCCTGAGGCTAAATCACAAGTTGACACAAACTGCAGGCATGTGCTAAGCATTCCAGGAACAGCACTGTGCCAAACATCGCGCCAGGGAGGCGGGCCCACTGCTCCTGGGGGTCCCTGCACCCCATACCTTCGTGGGTGCAGGGGCCCAAGCCTCTCCTCTCACCTGCAAGAAAACCTGCAGCGGGAAAAGAACTAACACCATTAGAGTCATTCCAGGAAGGCGGGGAAGGCGTCTCCTAGTTCCCATCATTCACCTATTTAATAGTTTTCCCGTGAACAGCAAGCAGGGAAAGATTGAATCATCAGATACGAGAACTTTCTCTGAGTGTAAAAGTCCAGATGGCAGACAGGTCAGTATATGAAATGACTGTTGATCCCTGATAGATTAAAGCTGTTCTAGAGTCATAGAAACCAGTCGAAGGAAAGAGCACTCAACAGAGTAATTTCTGGGCCTCTCTGTCCTCAGAAGGGCATCTTAATCAAATGAAAACAACAGCAATCTCGACAACATGAATCACCATGAAAATTCAAGAAAAGCTCAGCAAAGTGCCATTCCCGCTGTCACTCACAGCCCAGGTTTTCCACAGGTTACATCAACTGGTCTCTTTCTAGGGTGGGTTTGTTGACAATCCCGTGAGACAAGAACACAGACGCAGCTCTGGCAGCTCCAGTGGCGGCGGCACTACCCGGGGTACCAGACCTTGTGCCCCTGCTCCCTCTAATCTTCCCCTGCAGCGGCAGGGTGCGGTCCAGCAGGGCCTCGGTGGTGGCCGACAGACTGAGACATGGATGTCCACGGACACGATGCTGTCACAGCCCCCTCACAACCGAGTAGGTACAGGGGGTAGTACCCTCCTCCATTGGCACAGCCCCTGTGGACACGCTGTAGCCAGGCTCTGGCATCTGGTCGTAGCCCTGATGGAGAGCTGGGGCCATGCTGTTTTTGAGTGTGCTGACCTCCATCATCACCTGCCTGGCAAAGACCACACCAAGGTGGTCCAAGTCAGGGCGGGGTGCAGACATGTGTATCCTCTCCTCAGTGCAGCAGGCCAAAGCAAAGGGCATGGGCCACCAGGAGCTTAGGCAGGCCCAGTTGAAGAGATGGCCCAGCTTGGCCACTACGTACTTGCCCCTGCTGTGGGGAAGCACAGTGGGTTTGGGGACTACAGCTCCAGCCTTCATCATGGCTGGCTGGTTGAGGGCTTGCTGCTCAACCATCAGCAGCCACGCTGGGCTGGACGTCTGGTGCTGGCACAGCTGCTCACTCACGACCCGGAAGTGGAAGCAGAGCAGGCCGGAAGCTGTGGTTACTGCCATCTTGGCCGGGGCCTTCAGACAGTTTTGAACTATTACTAGAGAACTAACCAGGTCTTCCGAGCCGCTTTCCAGTACACTTTTTGATTGATGGGGGAAAAAGAGGTGTCAGTAAGACACTTTTGCAATGACTTTTTTCATATGTAATAAGCATCAGGAAGGCAGACTACGTGCATGCAGCATGGGTGGCATGGGAAGGCATATTCTACACTGCTTAAATGACTCAAGACACGTTTACACGAATGAATAAGTGTAATATCTGACATAGGCAAATGATATCTAACTTAGGTGACCCTCATCACATGGGGTGCTTGTTAAAAATGAAGGTCCCCTACATAAGATAATTATGACAGGCTCTAAGACTTGAAAACCACTAGTACAAGCCCTTTAGGATATCAAGTCCAGGAAGAAGCAGAAAAATAGAATAATTGGATGGGATGAGTGTGATGAAGGAAGGCTTCCTGGAGGAGGTGACTAGAAGCTTGGTTGTGAAGGACATGATGGCAACAGGTGAATAGAGAGGGGAGGGATGGCCATACCAGGAAGAGGGGAGGTGACACAGCATGGGAGTAGAATGGGAATCATGCCTAAAGGAGGCCTGAGCTTAAAAGACCAGACTATTTGGAGGAGGAGGAGTGAGGGGAGATCCTGGACAGCCTATGAGGAAACATCAGAGCCATCTCTAGAAGCCCAGATAGAGACAGGAATTTCAGACCTTTGTCACACCCAGACACCAACATGAACTACATTGTATTGCATGGTCTTCAGGTAGTGAGGAAACACTATCTTAGGAATACAGATGTACTACCCTAGTCATTTCCTAAACATGGCTTGCATGCTCCTCACCATTTCAACCTCTAAATTAGGATTTTAGAAAATGAAATGAAAAGGCATGTAAAAGCCAACTTTACATATGTGTGTGTGGCTACTCACAAACTCATTATTGGGACCCCTTCATGGGTCACAATATAGCCCTTTGGATGGCAACAGCTCTTGCTGGGCTTTAGTCTCCATGACCAGACCTGACCATCCAGCCATCATGTCTCTGGACAATGGAAGCTGATGAAAAAAGATGGCAAGATGGTTGAGAGCAAGGTGTGAATTGCAGGCAGATATTTTCTCTTATCTGCATGTCCTTTCCAGTTAGATACTCAGGCAGCACCCGAACAAATTTCAAAGATGTTCCTCCTGCACGTGTCTGACCCTACCTGTCCCATCTCCTGCAGGGCACACTCGCTCGTCTCTAGAACCCCTTCCTTTTTGGTACACAGCATTTGCTGAGGGACGAGCAGAATCAGGCACAGGGCAGTTAGAATACCTAGTGAGTTCTGGCCCTCCATGAGTTCACAGTCTAGACAAGGAAATCAGCTAATATAATAAATTAAGGATGCCTTTTTGTACATCAATACCAAGACCCTTTACCACCTTGGTTGTCCACTGATGCTTCCCCATCTGTTTCCCCATATGGGAGAAATTCTTCCTAGGTATGAGAGATAGAGCCCAAGCCCAGATGAAACAAACATCATTGCAGTATTACAACAAGGATTTACTTCCTAAAAGAGAGAACAAGGGCATTTCCTTCCTCTTGTTAATTTCACCTTACTATCTGGTGACATTTCCTCCCCAGCACACATATGACTTCACTATTCAAAAGACTCCGTGACATGAACAAGATTCTAACAGTCTGCAAAACATCTTGGATTAAACATTAAACATTTTCCCCTTTAATTTCCTGATAAAGTCCATACTCACTGGAATAAATCCTGATACAAGACTGGATAGTATGAGCTACAAGTTGAAGGCCCTAATGACTTAGACCGTTCTGTTCTGTCCTTCGGGAAGTCACCTCCCCTGCAAACGTCCTGTTTTCCCAACCATCCCATCAAGTTCGCCCGCTGAGGAGAGGGCATGTTCCGGTCACTGCAGGGCACTATAATTAATTGAGCAGTACTAGGCCATGTCTCTGGGGTTCAGTATAGGACTCAAGCTCACTGTCACAGACTCTGCCAGCCTGTCCCCAGATGGCAGCTTCTGCAGCCTGCCTAATAAGGCAATCTGCAAGTTGACTGGCTGGCTTATAGGTTGACCACTGTAAATGCTGGGCTTGCAAGCAAATGGACAGCCTACCTTTTGGCAGACAAAGGGTTACTCATTGCCAGAAACTCTTGTAAGGCAGCAGTGTGTGTACATTTGCATAATAATAGAAACTTGTGGTGCTGTGGGCCAGACTCTAGTCCCAGCATCCAGCTTACAGAGTAGAAGAAAGCTTAACTTTAAAGAAAGCTTAACTTTAACCCTGTTAGGCTGTTACTGGGAAATGTCTTTTCCTCTTTGCCTTATCCCAGCCTCTTCGTTAGCCTCCTCCCAGAATTTGCATAAAGTCAATCTTTGAAGGAGCTTATTTAGCATATATTGGATTCTCTGAGGCGCCTTTACTTCCAAAATAGCAACCCACTGTCTGCAAATAGATTGCATGTCCTAGATGCTGAAAATGGAGTCACTAGGTCAGGTGCAGCAAGCCTCTCAACATTCCAGAAAAGGCTGAGAAAATGAAAAGTGAACCTCTGTATTTTCAACGAAGGAGGCTGTGTTGTTGATCAAATGCCCCTTGAAGAGGAACATTCATTATCTTTGCTGTAATTCTATTAAGGTCTAGGCTCAGAGGCTCTTCCCAGCCTTTGGCCCCTGTACAGTTCTTCTTTCTACACATATAAGGGAAAGAACAGCTTCCTGGTGACAAATTGCAGCAATTCATCATTGCACACTTCCTTTAGCTCTTAGCCACAGGCCCCTTGGTCATTCAGAAGGGTTCCACCCACTGCTTCCCCAGAATTCGATATATCCCAACAGAGTCGGGAACACTACCAGCATTTCAAGCATCAACAGTGGACTGGTGATGCTGAAAGTAGCAAAAGTAGGAAAGGGACAAAGATAAGGTGACCAGATTTTAACATTGGTAAAGCAGGACACCAATGGGGGGCGCTGCGGGGCCTGGGAGGTGGGGCCTGACAACAATGCAAACTTTGATAAGCAGTTCTTGATAATCTGTTCTCAACAATTATTTATTATTAAAGTTTAACATTATAAAATTAACAAAAATAATATAAAACGCATATCCTGGTGAAATAGCCACATGGCAGCCGAAAACCGTATATTCCCTGCCTGTTCTCCCGTGTTCCCTAGCTTCTTGTGCATTCTTTCCAAAAATTGAACTTTTTTGAAACACCACAGGACGCAGGACAAATTGTTAAAAATCAGAACTGTCCTTCCAAAAGCAGGACGTCTGGTCACCTTAGGCAAAGAGAATGAACTAGCAATACCTTGGAGGGCAGTATTTGCCAAATGGTGTGTATACTAGCTCCGAGTCCTATGTGAAGCCAAAGGTACAGGGTGGCTGAAGTGTTGCAGGTGGCAAGCTGAGATGCATGTGACAGCTACATCCTTTCCCTCTGCGCTCCTGTCCATGTTCACTCTTTCTCATGTTAACATATCATTTGGGGACCCCACAATGAACAAACAACACCCACTCTTTGCTTTTCTGGGGAATGGACTTAGAGGTATCTGAATCACAAGTTATGAAAAGTGGATGCCTATGACCTGCTGGTATGTTGGGGATGTAAACAGCAGATCAATTCTTGGTTTTTCACTAAGGGAGGGTCTACCAACTCAACATAGAACCCCAGGGGATTCCCACACAGAGATGACTTTCCTGTGTAGGTATCTGGGGATTGTCTCACAGAGGTGAATTTCCTGTCCAGATATTCCTGGCAAAGAAAAGAACAAGGTTTGGGACACTAGCTGCCAAAAGCTTGCCCCTTCGTGGAAAGCGACCTGGGAAAAGTTTTAAAAAGTAACATCATACCCCAGACCCTCCCACTGCCTTTGCCCTCAGAACCACCTGCAAAGCTAGAAGAAGCAGGGTGCTTTAGTCTCCTCTAGATTAGGCAAAGTAGAAGAACCACAGGTGGCCAAAGGTGTGGCAAGAATCTAAAGGAGTGGACAGGTGCTCTAGGACCACTGTAACTGCCCCCCCAAAACTTTAGGGAACACACAAGTCCCCCATAGCATGTGGCATGCAGCCACTGAACTGGTCGCTTCTGTGTTTATTTTAATCAGAAGCAGCTAATTTCCTGCTGTTTAAGATCAAGTTAGCACTGAAGCATCCTATCCCCTTTCTTCTTCAGCTGCCAGCATTCGTGGCAGTTTGATTCTTAATTCCCACTTCTACTTACAGCCTAGGCAAGGAGAAGAAAAGAGGAACTACATTAGCTGCTGGCTACCAACTCTTGCCAGCAAGCTCAGGCAACCAAGACTCCTGGAAGAGGAGGTCTGGAGCTGCACACGGACCTGGACTCCCTCACTCTTCCTATATGGGCCAAACCTTAGGACCACAGGGACTGCAAACTGCAGATGGTAATAAAGGACTAAGATGATATCCCAAATAGTGGGCAATGTCAACTCAATGAATATTAAGATTATTCTAATTAAATGTAATGTCGTAAAAGAAAATTCCTCCTTCCCAGTCCCTGTGACTCCTTCGTTAATAACAAGGATGTTACAGACTTACCCTCCCCCTGGCATTAAGCAAGGCTGCCTAACAGGTTTCCAGCACAAAAGAACTATTCATACACTTGACTGTATTGCGCCAGCCAGCACCTGATACTCAGGTTTGAAGGTATATATTTAATCACTATCCATGTAACAGACCTAGAGCCACTGATTTTCCCCCTTGACATTAAAACTGTGCCAACTACACAGACAGAATGACGGATTTGTATCTGATGTTTCCCTGTTCTGGAGAGGAGTGTTTGTTCACTTTAGCGTGTGCTATGCACCTTTTGGCAATAAGATTACATGTTCCATTTGATTGGGTGGCAGAAAGCGATCTTAAAATGATGAAAGACTAAATCATCACTTACTGCCTATTTATATAATACTCTTATTTTTAAGCACATTATCAGGCTATTTTTACGGATATTATTTTTACACTCACCCTGTGGGAAGCTGCGAATATGCTGATAGAGCTTTAAACCTCATCCTGCAGCCCATTTAACTTAGTCTCAGTTACCCACGTCTAAGAGTATCAGCTAAAGTACTACTAATCTTGCTTTCAAAAAGAATTCATTAAAAACTTGATTCCTTAATTGCACTCTGTCGCCCCTTGGTGGCAGAAGAGAACTGATGCACTTCCCAAAGTTCAACTTTACGAACTTTTCTTTTTCTTCATAGAAATCCCATGGAGCTGGAGAATGTTCTTCTGAGCAAAGTATCACAAGAATGGAGGAAAAAGTATCCAATGTACACACCCCTATTATGAAACTAATTTATACCTTTTGTATGAAAGCTATAACCAAATGGCCTGAGAGTGTGGGGAGGGGGGAGGGAGAAGGGTGGGGGACTGGGTGGAGAGGGGGGAGGGAGAAGGGTAGGGGAATGGGTGGAGGGAGGGGGACTGGAGGGACCATTTTTGAGATATATCTTACAGGGGTACAAGTGAAACTCTCTAAGAGTAGAACCAGAATGTTTTAAAATTATAACTGAGAGAATGACATGAAGGCTGTGTTGATCAGTTTGATGGAAGTATTTCAGATTGCATGTGAAAACCCCACACTGTACCCCAGAAGTGTATTGATGTACATAGTTATCATTCAATAAAAAAATTAAAAAAAAAAAAAAAAGAGTTTAACTTGCTGTGAAATCATCTTTTCAGGAACTAAGAAGCAGCACTTGCCATAGCTTTCTCTTCTCTGTTGTTGAACAGTATTTTTTTAAATCCAGGAGCCAATATACTCTGATAAAATCCAGAACAGTAATGGTAGATGGCCAGATGTCTCTCTGAGTGTTACCCCTTTTCAGATGAAGTCTGAAATTCCTAGGATAAGGAACATGAGACTATTTTCCTGTTTATGATGTCTTGTTGCAGATGTTTACAGCTTCCTCATTCAATTGGTGCTTGCAACAATTAGCCAGGCTTACTGAGCAAACAGGTTCAACTATTATCCCAGGTTTTATGTAGTTTGAGAACCTTGGCCATCATTAGCTGAATTCTTCCTATCCCTCTGTGCCAGTTCCTCAAATGTACTTGCAAATGGAGAACTATATACTGTAATCAGCAACACTTATTTTCATTAGAGGGCCAACTATTTGGAGAGCAGTTTTCAAGGAGTTGGCATAACTAGATGCCCTTTCTCTACTTTTTTTGTGTGTTCTTGAAAGAAAATGGATTTGTGATGTGTTTCACCACATCATTGTTCCTGTTCTGTCTTCTTTTTTTCTTTTTAAGATATAAAATGATGCACTGTGGTTAAATATTATCTAGTGATTCTTCTCTCAACATTACTCTGAGCCTGCAGAAACTAGTTTTTCTCCATCTTTAAATTGTGAGCTGACAATTATCAGCTTTGTTGACCTCTTCTGATTAGACCCTGACTCCTAGGGCATGGGGTGTGTTCATTCATTTTCTAAGGGACAGTTCCTTGAAATTTGTGGGGTGTCCTAAGTAGATCCAACTTACATAGTGAGGAGTAAATTTCTGTCACATTTAAGCCACTCTGGCGTTCAGCTTTATGCAGCTGATCCTAATTCTAACTGATTCAACTAGTTGTCAGAAAGGGACCCAAAAAGAGCCTATCTTCCTAGGGAAGGGAAGGACTGAGTCCCTGCAACAAGATCTTTAGCCAGATGGAGCTTAGGTAAGTGAAAGGGAGGTTGTGACTTCAAAGAATGGAGAATGAAGGGGTTTTGGGGGTGGAAAAAATGCTACGTTCAAATAGACTACAAGTACACTCAGATGTAAGTCATTAAAGCCTGTGAAGGTCACATGTTAAGAGGAGTTTTGATGTGCACGTCTACCATCCCCTCTTCTCCATCTTGCATGGTGTCCTGGAAAACTGACCTGGATCTGCAGCCTCCTTTGCTGTCCAGTTTCTGGTTGGCTTCAGTCAATATGTTGGGTTCAGTCAGTGGGATGGGAGCAGACAATGGGTTGAGTTTAGTCAGTGGGATGGGAGCAGACAATGGGTTGAGTTTAGTCAGTGGGATGGGAGCAGACAATGGGTTGAGTTTAGTCAGTGGGATGGGAGCAGACAATGGGTTGGGTTCAGTCAGTGGGATGGGATAGTCAGTGGGATGCGTTCAGCAAAATATCAAGAGTATAGACGGAGAAAGGGGTTAAGGTATTAATACTCTCAGCTTCCTCCCTACAGAGCCACTCAGCCCTGGCTATATCCCCATCAGCTCCTGTCAGCTGACCTTCCCTCTAGGTTCCAGTGATGGTGCTGTCCCTTTGTCCTTTTAGACTGAGAGGTGCTAACAGTATCCAGCTATTACTACCTGTTGAAGAAAAAACAGTCTTTTCTCTATATTCACACTCAACATAGAACATATGACACCAGAAATGCAGGTTTTCCATACCAAGTCACTCCAATATTAAAATTAACTATCCTGTGGGGTATTTAGCACAGATCCCATAGGTTAAAGGTTCAGTCCTAGAACACTGCCCACCCTCCCATTTCGAACACCAGCCACAAGTGATAGGCTATCAGGTTGCTGTTAGAGGTGAGAGTTTACCTCTGAGCTGTTCAGTGGACCTAGTTCAGTTCACCCAATAGAACTACAAGTTCAGCTGAGTCAAAGGGAGAGCAAGAAACTGGAGTAATGGAAAAATGAGACAGCTAGGACTCTGATACAGCAGAATGAAAGCAAAGTTTTTATTGAAGTGAAGAAAAAGAGCAAAGAGAAGTAGAGATAAGCATAGACTTTTCCAGAGAGTGGAAAAGGCTCCCCTTGCGAGTGAGAGGTGCCATACAAAGTGAAAACACAATATAAGTACTTTCCCCCCAATTCCTCCTACTCATCTGTGAGAATGCCCTTTGGTCCCCTTAGGCCTTCAGGCAGGCTGTCCTTGTTTCATTGGTTGTTTAATACCTCGGTTATCATATAAATCCAATTTTCATTACTTTATCAATGATTATTAACTGTTATTTTCCTAGTGATGATATGAGTGTCTCTTTGTTTCATGATGTTTGTGACAAGCAAGGTGTGCATTGTTCTGTGCTGAGGACCCTTATCTTTGTTTTATAGGCGGGGATCATTCACAGGCTTGAGGTCATGGGTCATAGACTAGATGTTACATTTGCAGGAACAGCACATACTTGAGACATGGCAAAGTGGGGGCTTACAGGTTATAGGTGGGTTTAAAGATTCTTTGATTTGTAATTGATTAAAGAAATGAAGCTTTGTCTAAACGCTTGGAATATTTCAATTTAAGGATGTCTGTTAATCAGAGATAACCACCAGAAATTTAGAAACTGAAGCCATCTGTTTGGTAAATTGATGGCCTGCGGGTATGGTTTAAGCTTTGCCTTATATAGCCTTAGGCTTATTAATGATTCCATATCTTATTGTTACAAAGTATATCTCCAGAAGGGAGGGAGGGGGTGTGACCAGGTGTCCAGCCTCCCTTCTCCTTGCCAGAAGCCTTAAGGTTTTTCTGATGTCTTCTTGGCCACCAGGAGGTCCATTTAGTCTGCTGGGGGCATATGATTCTATTGTAGTTGGCAAAAGAAAAACAAAACAAATACTTTTCTGTCTTTTTAAGAATTAGAACATCTTTTCTGAATTCTCAGTTATCTACTTTGGTTTTGTTGGCCTGAATTAGATCACAAGGGATCCCTTCAAAAGGTGTAAGCTGAGGCACTAAGAGCGGAGACCAGAGTGGAGTTTAGGACAGTTTTATTGGAAGGGAACAGCAATCCACCTGCCCAGTGCTAAGAGGGTGTCTGCACGTGGGGGAAATTGGAAGGGCCTTTTATACGGGGCCATGGGGAATGGGTAAATTTCATAGCTTGCCCTGAGGGCTTTGGTGAGTTAGAGTCCTTTGATGTGAATTTCAGAGGTGGGGCCAACTAGGTCTTTGGTGTTCTTTGTCTTAGGACAGTGGTTCTCAACCTTCCTAATGCTGCAATGTATTTTCATTGTTAAAAGGGGTCACAACCCACAGGTTGAGAACCATTTTCTTAGGAGGAGAGGATGGGGAAGACAGAAAGGGGGAGGAGGAAAAAGAAGGGGAAGGGATCGTGTGGGCTGCTTTAGGCCATGCCAACAAGCTTACCCAGTCATGGTCGATAGCCCACAGTTGGCTTAGTCAAGCCATAATCATTCAATAAACATAATTGAGTCATCAAGATTTCTGCCATGTGCATGGGCCAGTCTTCTCTGAAGCATATCCTCACAGGAAGGCATATTGACACCTAAAAAAGAAAAAAAAGACTTCCATTCGTCATAAGAAGAGGGAAACTGCTGTAAACTAGACAATCTCAAATGTCAAATGTCTGCAGTGGTGACTGAAAAATCTGGAAGAGCATGTAAATGCAAGGGACTGTAGCTGAGGAAAGAAAACACCAGCAGTAGGGCAGGAGTTCCAGTAATAATTGAGTAGAGGGGAAAAGATTTTTTTTCTGGAGGGTATGTTTGCGCATTCTCTAGAGGTCTGTATTTAAGTAGCATTTTATCTTTTGTGGTAAGTAAAAAAAATGGTGGTTGGAGAATATTGATGTTCTATGTCAAGGAAGAATTGAATTTATTGAATTTATTTTTATTTAATTTCTTGTCCTGAAAGATATTCTGCAACTCATCCAACCGCAGGTCTAAGTATAATTCAATTTTCCCACTGAGCTGATTGACAAATTCTTATCTTAACAAGATTAAGACTTTAAAGCAGGAACTTCTCTAATGTTTCAAAAGGAAATAGCTTTTTACTGATTTTTCCTGCACGTTTGACCACTGCCTGTCTTGTTAAGTTGCCATTTTCTTCTTTAAAAATCTTTAAGATCTTTATATTCTCAGCCTTTTTCTTTTTCAGGGGTAGGAGGGCTGTCCACTTGGCCTTTAGCTGACTAAAAGGCTAGAATGGCTGTCTAAAACATCTGATCCATCTCTAACCTTAAATTACAAGGAAGAAAATGTATAGTGTGGGGCTAACAGCAGAACCGTGAAGTCTAAGCCTGAATTCATGAGTTTCCTGTAGTATACTACACATGGAGCAGGATTCTATAGGTGCGTATAGTAGTATAATTATAGGAAGGCCCTATAGGTGAATATGAACTTATACTTTCATCCCAAAGGAAATATCTGTCAAAGCTGTCTTCTTTCACTTATCTTTTAGGGAGTATCAGGTGGGAGGGTTGACCTTCTCAAAAGCCTTCCCAAAAGCCTTTTTGGTATGTGTGAGTATCAGTCAATTTATAGATCCATCTCCAAATAAGGGAACCTGGCTTCTCTAGAGAGCTGGCCTAGTTCTGAAAGGAAAGCTCACAGTAGCCTGTCTGCTTGTGAGTAGAGGTTATCTAATATTAGCCTCTGCAAGACAGAAAACAAATTGCCCCAGCTATTAATCACCGCATAATAGGCTGACCTCATGATGCAAAGATTTATTTTTTTCCTAACCACTAGACAACCATCAAAGAAAGAATTTTAAATTAGTAATAGTTGTATCAGGGGGAAATGTTCAAATACATTTTATCCAGATTAATCAAGTTTTCAATTCTTCTGATTCAATTATTCTTTTCGATTCTTCCAGAAAAATAGCTGGTCTTCAAATTTTTTGATTTAATTATCAGTTTCAGAAAATGCGAATGATCAGATGCATTACAAGTATTTTAGTATCCATAGTGGTAAAACTATGAGTGCTATATAAAATGTAAGAAAATGTCCCTGATGAGACATAAATAATGTCCTAATTATAGGAAGATCCTTCTGATACAATACTCCTAACCCAGTATACTCTCTCAGCCTGATATTATCTCCCTGACTGAAAGAAAATAAGTTTTTGAAAAAAACAAAATAAGACCTAAGAAGATGTTTTAGTTTGCTAGCTAGGACCTAAAGGAGATTAGTAGGAAGGGAACAGCAATTTGATTAAATGTATGCAACACAGTCAGACTGCCAGGGTTAATATTTCAACTCTGACTTTTTGGGTCTGTGATTTTGAAAGGTTTTCTTAAGTCTCCATGTTTTGGTATCCTTATCTGTAAAATAATAATAATGATAATAATAATAACAAAATTGGTTCATCATGACCATTAAGCTAAATAATACAAAGAAAGTTACTTTGGGAGCACATGGCTCAGGGTTAGGAATTATTAATATTATCTCATTTTCTCTTTAAGTTGAAAAGCTTCTTTCCAATGTAGATTTTATCATTTCTCATAAGGTTAGAGGCAATTGATTCAGAAAGTGCGTTCCGTTCCTTGGTTGGTATAGCAGTGCGTTCGTTGTTTTTAAGGAAATAGAAAGCAGTGACTTAGTACTGCTCTGTCAATAAGTTTTATTAAGGTCCTGCTATGAGGCACATTAAGCAGAAGCGATGAAAGTCACAAAGGAAACTGAAGATGCACATTGTGTACAAAGAGATTGTACTGAAGTTTGACAATCAACACGTATGAAAATAATAGGCAATACATGAGAACTAGGAATTAGAAGCATTAAGGGTATTTCTAACATTATGCCTCCTCCATGTTTTAGTAATCATTGGTTGGTAATCTGTTTCTCCTTGAGATTAGAAGTCCTTTGAGAGCAGCTGTGATTCTGCATTTCAGAGGTCTGGGTATGGTACTGTCCACTCTCAGCAGGGAGGGAATGAGAACAAGGGGATTGTGGGAGTCAGGGGAGTGTTCACAGTTATATGAGTGGGGAGCACACGGGAAGGAGAGAAAAGGAATGGAGGCTGCAGAGGTAATTGACTCCCCAAGCATTATCTACAGATTAATCTTATTCTTAGTTTTTATTTTTAAATAGGGCAAAACATTCTTCAAAGGAAATTTTATGATTAAAAACAGACAGAATGGAGGTGAAGAAATAGCCTTGGGGTTGCAGACAAAACAATCTGGGTAAATCAATGATTTAGCTGAGCCCTGAAGGAGAAAGGGAATTACCCAGGAGAAGATTGTTCCAGAAGCTAGAAATAGCATGGAATTAAAATTCATTAACTGAAAGTGAATTCAAGAGTCTGATGGGAGGCTCAATCGGCTAAGGCACCAGCCACGTACACCTAAGGTGTGGGTTCGAATCCCCAGCCCGGGCCCACCAAACAACAACGATGACTGCAACCAAGAAACGGCCAGGCGTTTGTGGCAGGCGCCTGTGGTCCCAGCTACTTGGGAGGTGGAGGCAGGAGACTTGCTTGAGCCCAGGAGTTGGAGGTTGCTGAGCTGTGATGCCATGGCACTCTACCCAGGGGGACAGCTTGAGGCTCTGTCTCAAAAAAAAAAAAAAAAAAAAAGTATGATGAAAGAAAGGGTAGAAATGGGTATTAAAAAGTAAGCAAAGGCCAAATCAAAAAAATCTAGTGAAACCATTTTAAGAACTTTCGGATTTTATCCTTAGGGAAATGTATATCTATTAAAGAGTTTTAAATAAGAGAATAATCTCAAATTTGTTCTCCAGAAAAATAATTCTAGCTGTAGTGCAGAGGAGGAAATTGAGAGGAGCAGGACTGAGGCAAAGATATCATTTAGAAAATTGGTAGAGTAATTTTAGTAAGAAGAAATGATAATTTAAGCCAGAAAAATGTCACTGAATCCCTCACTCTCGGGTTCCCCTGTCTCTTTCCCACTCCATCTGTAGTGCTAATACCACAACCCTGATCAAATCTGACTCTTCGGAAACTCCATGCCTGTACTCAAGAAAAACATAAAAATAAGCAGACTGATCTCATTTTCTTATTTATTTTTTAGAGAAGAGGTCTTGCTCTGTTGTCCAGGCTGCAGTGCAATGCCGTGCTGTGATCATAGCTCGCTCTAATCTCAAACTCCTGTGCTCAAACTATACCACTTCCTCAGACTCCCAACGTGCTGGCTTTACTGGCATGAGTCACTGCATCTGGCCTGATCTCATTTTAAATTCATGAAAATAGCAACCAATAGGATTAAATTGCTGCTCAGTGATCATATCCTATATCCCCTGTGCCCGTTCACTCTCCTGATGTTCTAAATATACTATATGTAGAGAGAGAGTGTGCCAAAAAATTGAATACACATCCTAAGAAAGGAAAAAAGTATATTAAAATTGTAATACTTCATGTATACCAAGAACAAAAGATGGATGAATATAAGGCACGTTTGACTTCTGCAATTACAAGAGGTGCACCAACTGGTGACCATCCGCAGCCAGACCCTTCTGAGTGCAGCAAGCTAGTGCTTGAGCAACGTTGACCAAAGGGTCCCCTTGTATTGCTGCACATGCCACTTCAGTTTCTCCCCACATTACTGCCAGTCTCGATGGTTTTCTATGGTACACCACAGCCTTTAAGATCCCTTCTAGGTAGAAGTCACGGGGTGTTTTGTCAGAGAACGTGGGGGAAACCCCACTGCACCTCTTCATCCTTTCCATTGTCCTGGGAAACTCTCATCAAGGTCAGGTCTCATGTCTCGGTGCATATAATAAGCTTTTTTATTATTGTTTTAAGTTAATTTGAGGGTACAAAGAATTAGGTTACAAAACTTGAATTTGTTAGGTGGAGTCCCTCTTATAATTGCATCCTGCCCCCAAGAGGTATTCCATACACCCTAATGTTGTACCCTTGTGGGAGAGCACACCCTTCCCGCTCCCTATTCCCCTCTCTCCACTCCCTCCTTCCTCTGCCCCCACCTTGAATTGAT
>CAUYQV010036513.1:0-30032 GCA_963574575.1 Galagoides demidoff
GAGGCAGGAGACTCGCTTGAGCCCAGGAGTTGGAGGTTGCTATGAGCTGTGATGCCATGGCACTCTACCCAGGGGGATAGCTTGAGGCTCCGTCTCAAAAAAAAAAAAAAAAAAGAAAGAAAATGTCTGGAAAAATATCTACCAAAGCCGTGTAAATGTTTCGGGACCAGATTGAGAGGAGTGGTGCTACAAGGGACTTTGAGTTCTTTGTCTATGTATGTACACATAATGTACACATAGTCAAAGTTTCATATCAAGGTGATTCATGTAGTCTGTTTCCTATAGTTGGATATAAGTAAATAAAATTATTTTTTATTTTTCACTATTTACAAGCCCATGTTTTGAACATCCTCATTACTACATATTTATTATTTTTTCTTTTTTTTTTACTAAATCATAGTTGTGTACATTAATCATGGGTTGTGTACATGCAATCATGGGGTACAATGTGCTAGTTTTACACACAGTACTACATATTTATACTCATTAATAGTCTGTTGCCTAGAAGTCATCAACCACTGAATTTTGTTTTCCTAGCCATTCTGAGTACCAGAGTCCCTACTTTCTTTTGACCCCAAAAGCTACTCTTACCAGAGGCTTGGGAGAATGGACCCCACTGACAGGTTCCCTTTTCTCCCTCATTAGATGTGCTATGGGAGGAGGGAAAGGCAGCCCTGGAGCAACTGCTGAAGTTCATGGTGCACCCTGCCATCTCCTCCATCAACCTCACCACAGCACTGGGCTCCCTTGCCAACATCGCTCGGCAGAGACCCATGTTCATGTCTGAAGTGATCCAGGCCTATGAAACCCTGCATGGTAGGTTGATTCCCTCCCCTTCCCCTCTCCACTGGTCAGTCTGTTATCTCTTGAGAATTGTGAGCTGGGTGATGGACCCCTGAGTGCTAGTCTTCGATCTAGCATCAGGCTGTGGGAGTCGTTTGGCATGAAAAGAAACCTGTTTCAAAACTGGCTTTCCCATTGAGGGATATGTGAGTAAAATGCCATGAAGTCTGTGAAGAACTTTCGACTCTTCCAGCTTCTTTCACCCCATACAACAAAACAAGGAAAAGGATAGATGTTCCCAAGATTAGAAAATGTTGATGAACACATAGAGACTTGTGCTGTTTTCTCTGCTTTTGTGCACATATGAAAACTGAGAAGTCTGGGATTGAGGCATGAGTGTGTATAGGTAATAGATCTGTTTCTCTTCATCTCTTGGCTTTTATTTTCTCCATCATGGCTTCATTCTCTGGCTCTTTTCTTGGGGTAGCAAAGATGGCACCGCATAGCTCCAGGTTTACATTCCACCAACTTAGCAACCCAAGGGGAAAGAGTGTCTCCTTCTGAATCATTCCAGCAAAAGTCCAGGTGCTGATGCCCATTGTTTCTGATTGGCTGAGCAGAGATTACGAGCCTACCTCTGGACCAATTACAGCAGTGAAGGGAATGTGGGGTTCTCACTAGCCCTTGGTCTCATGCCCACTTAGACTGAGAATGGAAATAGGGTGGTTCCCTCAAAGGGGAATGGGAATGTTGTTGGCTAAGGAAGGAACATTGGATGCTGAGCAAACAAAATTATAGACATCCATTTTTGCTGTGAAACAGGGAGGCCCATTCATCAAGGTGACCGTTAGGTATTAGAGAGTCATTCTTACTCCAAGGAGTGAGTGGCAAGACACCAGCAGTGACGTGTTGTAGCTGTTCATTTGAGAATTTCTGGAAGTGAAGGTAGTGATTATAGCCCTCCCAGGGGAAGCATTTTGGAAGTTCCAGTCTGGAGTTGGAGGGTGATGAGATTTTGTGTTTAATAAATGGGAGGGTGTGGGGTGGCACCTGTGGCTCAGTGGGTGGGGCACCAGCCCCATATACCAAGGTAGAGGGTCCGAACCCAGCCGTGGCCAACCTGCAACAACAACAAAGAAAATAGCCGAGTGTTCTGGCAGGTGCCTGTGGTCCCAGCTACTTGGGAGGCTGAGGCAAGAGAATCGCCTAAGCCCAGGAGTTGGAGGTTGCTGTGAGCTGTGATGCCGTGGCACTCTGCCGAGGGCGATAAAGTAAACTCTGTCTCTACAAAAAAAAAAAAAGGGAGGGTGTGTTTGTCTTATTTGTTTTAAGGTTGACTGATAATGATAGAAACCTTTTAAGGGTTGTAAATATCAACTTGTCTGGGGGAAGGGGACATGTTAGATCTGAGGGCATTTCTAGGAGATGCCCACAAAACAGCTGCCCAAGTTTCAGGGCAGGAATCAAGACGAGCAGGGTGCCATGAGATTCCCAATGGCAGTATTTTTTAACCTTTTTTCTCTCATGGCACACTTGAATCTATAGTTAAACTTCCATGGCACACTTAAATTATATCGATCAAAAAAAGTAAAAAGTAGAATATGCTTACTGAGCTTTCATCTTCTTTTGAAAATAATTTAAGTAATGACATTTAAAATTTTTCATTGCTCACCTAAGATCCTTGCAGGGCACATGAGTTGAAAATCGCTCATCTATACCACTAACCTCCTGCTTTCCTCACAGCCAACCTCCCCCCGACACTGGCCAAATCTCAGGTGAGCAGTGTTCGTAAGAACCTCAAGTTGCACCTGTTGAGTGTGCTGAAGCACCCTGCCTCCTTGGAATTCCAGGCTCAGATTACCACCCTGCTGGTGGACCTGGGCACACCTCAGGCTGAGATTGCCCGCAATATGCCCAGCAGCAAGGATGCCCGCAAGCGGCCCCGAGATGACTCAGATTCTACACTTAAGAAGATGAAGCTAGGTGAGCTGAGGATCTGAGCATGGGGACTAGATGGCGGTGGAGTTGAGGCTGATCATGCTTAATATGTTTTTGTTTTTGTTTTTGAGACGGATGTTTCACTGTGTCGCCCTCAGAGTGCCCTGGCATCACAGCTCACAGCAACCTCTAACTCTTGGGCTTAAGCGATTCTCCTGCCTCAGCCTGACAAGTTGCTGGGACTACAGGCGCCCGCCACAATGCCTGGTTACTTTTTTTGTTATAGTTGTCATTGTTGTTTGGCAGACCCAGGCCAGTTCCAACCTGCCAGCCTCAGTGTATGTGGCTGGCACCCTAACTCCTGAGATATGGGTGCCGAGACTAAAATGTTTGCTTCTTTACCTAATTATTTATCTTAAACTATATACTGAATTTGTATTAATATTATATTATAAATTGTATTATGTAATATGACATATGGTAAATGGTACCAAAATAGAATTATTAAAGTATATAGTTCATTTAAGAAATAATTATGGATTATAGGTGGTGCCTGTGACTCAGTGAATATGGTGCCAGCCACATATACTGAGGATGGTGGGTTTGAACCCGGCCCTGCCCAAACTGCAACAAAAAAATAGCTGGGCATTGTGGCAGGCATCTGTAGTTCCAAGTACTTGGCAGGCTGAGGCAAGAGAATCGCCTAAGCCCAAGATCTGGAGGTTGCTGTGAGCTGTGATGTCACTGCACTCTACTGAGGGCGACAAAGTGAGACTGTCTCTAAAGAAAAAAAATTATGGATTATTTAAATTACATAGAAATGGCTTGGCACCTGTAGCTCAAGCAGCTAAGGTGCCAGCCACATACATGGGAGCTGGAGGGTTCGAATCCAGCCTGGGCCTGCCAAAACAGTGACAACTATTACCAAAAAATAGCCAGGTGTTGTGGTGAGTGCCTGTCGTCCCAGCTACTTGGGAGACTGAGACAGACAGGAGTATTAAGCCCAAGAGTTGGAGGTTGTTGTGAGTTGTGACGCCATGGCACTCTACCCAGGGTGACAGCTTGAGACTCTGTCTCAAAAAAAACAAAACAAAAAAAAAAAGAAAAATTATATACAAAGGAATAAAATAAGAAGTCTTCCTCTAAAAGTAACCACTCCCCAAGTATGAACATTTCCTTATGTTTTTTTTTCAGGGTGCTTTATATGTCTAAAGCCCTCCTTTCCTTTGTTTTATAAATAAGTAGGCTGGACAGGGTCCAGTGGCTCACACCTATAATGCTCCCACTCTGGGAGGCCAAGGCAGATGGATTGCCTGAGCTCAGGAGTTTGAGACCAGCCTGAGCAAGAGCAAGACACCCATTTCCACTAAAAATAGAAAAACTAGCTGGGCGGCTCGGCACCTGTGGCTCAATCGGCTAAGGCGCCAGCCACGTACACCTAAGGTGACAGGTTCGAATCCCCAGCCCGGGCCCGCGAAACAAGGGCTGCAACCAAAAAATGGCCGGGTGTTGTGGCGGGCGCCTATGGTCCCAGCTACTTGGGAGGCGGAGGCAGGAGACTCGTTTGAGCCCAGGAGTTGGAGGTTCCTATGAGCTGTGATGCCATGGCACTCTACCCAGGGGGATAGCTTGAGGCTCCGTCTCAAAAAAAAACAAAAACAAAAACTAGCTGGGTGTTATGGGAGGTACCTGTAGTCCCAGCTACTGGGGAGGCTGAGAGAAGAGGATCTCTGGACCCTAGGAGTTTGAGGTTACCGTGAGCTACAGTGATGCCAGGCACTATACCCAGAGTATTGAGACTCTGTCTCAAAAAAAAAGAAAACCTAAATGAAAATAAATCATGCTACTCTGCAATAGAGTAAGACTCTGTCTCAAAATAAAATAAAATAAAATAAAGTTATCCACATTTTGTTTCTAGAACATTTATGAAAAACTTATTTTTTCATAAAAATGAAAAGGAATTTGGCCCAGCAGTGGTGACTCATGCGTGTAATCCTAGCAATCTGGAATGCCAAGGCGGGTGAATTGCTTGAGCTCACGGGTTTGAGACCAGCCTGAGCAAGAGTGAGACCCTGTCTCTAAAAGTAGCCAGGCATTATGACAGGCACCTGTAGTCCCAGCCACTTGGGAGGCAGAGGCAAGAGAATCACTTGAGCCTAAGAGTTTGAGGTTGCTGTGAGCTGTGATGCCATGACATTCTACCAAGGGCGACAAAGTGAGACTCTTGTCTCAAAAAAAAAAAAAAAAAAAAGAGTTGTAGCACTCTGGAAGGCTGAGATGGAAGGATTGCTTGAGCTGAAGGGTTAGAGACCAGGCTGAGCAAGAGACCCTGTCTCTACCAAAACTAGCTGGGCATAGTGATCCGTGCCTGTAGTCCCAACTACTCTCAGGAAGCTAGGGCAAGAGGATTGCCCAAGCCCAGGAGTTTGAAGTTGCTATGATGCCACAGCACTCTACCCAGGGCAACAGAGTGAGACTCTGTCTAAAAGAAAAGTAAAGAAAAAAAATTAAGTAAAATAAGGAATTTATTTTGTTAAAAGGCATGTGATAGGGATCTAACTATATTTTTCCATACTTTAACATACTAAGCAGAATGTTCTGTAGCATGATTTATTTTCATTTAGGTTTTCTTTTTTTTTTTGAGACAGAGTCTCACTTTTTCGACCTCAGTAGAGCGCCATGGTGTTATAGCTCACACCTCCAACTCTTGGACTCAAGTGATCCTCTTGCCTCAGTTTTTTGTTTTTAGTAGAAATGGGTCTCACTCTTGCTCAGGCTGGTCTCGAACTCCAGAGCTCAAGCAATCCACACGCCTCAGCCTCCCAGAGTGCTGGGATTATAGCCACCTCGCCTGGCCATTCATTTAATTTCATCTTGGAGTTCTTCCTATACCTGCATATTGAAATCTGCATTCTCTCTTTTTTTTTTTTTTTTTTTTTTTAGAAACAATCGCAATTTATAACCCTTGGTAGAGTGCTTTGGCATCACATAGCTCACAGCAACCTCCAACTCCTAGGCTTAGGCAATTCTCTTGCCTCAGCCTCCCAAGTAGCTGGGACTACAGGCACCCACCACACACTCGGCTATTTTTTTTGTTGCAGTTTGAACCTGCCACCCTCAGTATATGGGGCTGGCGCCCTACCCACTGAGCCACAGGCACCGCCCCAAATCTGCATTCTTTTTAATGATGGCCTAATAATCTGTAGTGCACATGGACACTTTAACCTGCCCTCTGTTAAAAGTAAAAAGACTGCTGTAGTATACCCATCTTGTGCGTATCTTATCTAATCAAAGGACAGATTCCTAGTGATGGGGTTGCTGGGGCAAAGAGTTTGCACATTTAAAAGTTATTTTTTGTCTATCAATTCTATTTTTCTATTTCTTTTTTTTTTTTGAGACGGAGCCTCAAGCTATCCCCCTGGGTAGAGGGGCATGACATCACAGCTCATAGCAACCTCCAACTCCTGGGCTCAAGCGAGTCTTCTGTCTCAGCCTCCCAAGTAGCTGGGACCACAGGCGCCCGCCACAACGCCCGGCCATTTTTTGGTTGCAGCCATCATTGTTGTTTGGCGGGCCCAGGCTGGGGATTCGAACCCGCCACCTTAGGTGTATGTGGCTGGCGCCTTAGCCGCTTGAGCCACAGGTGCTGAGCCTGGGCTAGGTAATTAAAAAGAAATCTCATTAGGTTAAAATTTCTAAACAGTTAAAATTTCTAACAGAGGGCTAAAATTTTCCTAGCGAATCCTTTCCTTTGTGGTTTTAATGAATGGTGTTAAGCTGTCTGGGCAACATTTACTTTGAGAACCAGCTGTTTTTAGTCATATTTGGAGGATGTATTCATGGATAAAATAGATACTTAAATTTCACATCATTATTTATTACAAAGGTCCCTAGGTCCCTTCAGAAGCCACTCTGTGAGAGGCTAACGTTTCTTTCCTGTAGCATCATGGGTTTAGAATTGCTGGGTCCTGGGCCCTACCAGCCCTTCCTCAAGCCCAGGTGTTGTGAGGCCAGGGGTTAGAAGGTGCATCTCCATCCTCCCAGGCAGGCTGGGTTTTGGTGTGACATCAGTGGGAATAGGGTCAGCCATGGTGTGTCGCCCAGGCATGAGTTGCCCCAGTAGTGCTGGGCACAGTCACTATAACATGATGTAGACTCCTGAGCCTACCACGTGGTAGGGTAGACCTTTTTTTTTTTTTTTTTTTTTTGGCCAGGACCGGGCTTGAACCCACCACCCCTGGTATATGGGGCCGGTGCCCTACTCCTTGAGCCATAGGTGCTGCCCAGGATAGACCATTTTTTAATACCCATCTGGGGTCTATGAAGAGCATGGGCAGCAGGGCAAGGAGTGGAGAGAAGGAAGCCTGTGTGGGACTAGGCAGAAAGTCTTGAGTTTTCTTTGCCAAATCACCACAGGAAAAATTAGGACCCAGCTGGCTTGCTCAACTATTTTTAATTAAAGTGGGAGACATTGTTTCCCAGGGGGTTTTCAGGAGACTCTAGTTGAAAGAAATATGTCAGAGATACCTTTTCCCTGGGCCGTGTTTGTGTTGTCCTCTGAGTGCTCCTGGCAGTCTGAGAGAGAAAGGCTGTCCCCTTGCCTTTCACAGGGTTGTCCAGGATGGAGGGGTTGTATCCCAAAAGGGGTGTTTCATCCCCTGCTGGAGTGGCTACAAACAGTGAGATAGGACATGCCTTCCTCTCCTCCTGCTGGCTGCTGCCGTCCTGTGCACGGCAGAGCCACCCAGCCGCAGCCTGGCCAACCCTCCATGAGTGCTTTTCCAGGAGCCAAGTGAGACCCAGTGATGCAAGGGCATCTAGGGGCTGGGCTTATGGAGTTTTTTTTCTTTTAGTTCTTAAGACATTATCTTTAACACTTTCAAATGCTTGGATTTTAGAATTAGAAAGAAAAGTTTTAGCTTATTTTAGAAACAAAATATGTCTTTGGAACAGTGTCCCAGGCTTTCTTTGGAAGCAGAGTCCCAAGTGGGTTGTTTGAAAACCCTTTGGGTGTCATGTGAACATGTTTGGGCCCTAGCTTTGGAGTGATTACGGAAGCCATTATTGCATCAGAATGTTCAGACCTGCTTTAGTGTGCCATGTACACCAAGGGAAACCACAGCTAAGCATACTGTGGGGTGCTGGAGTATTGCGGGTATTAGGTTAAAAGTAAGTCAAAAACCTGTTTGTTTCTAGCTCACTGTCATCTGAATCTCCCAGCCAGGGCTCCCCAGACTTTAACATAGAGGGGATCATGTGGGTTGTGAACATGTAGATTCTGCTTGAGTTGTCTGGGCCAGGGCCTGGGATTTTGTGTTTCTACCAAGTGCCAGGAGCTGCCATCACTGCTGCCACACTGTGACTGCACAGGGCCTGGACTCTCCTCTTTTTGGTGATAGCATAGATTCTTAACACATTAACTGCCATGTAAGTTTTACTTAGCTCATGCTAGTTTTGAGCCCAGGGCCTTGTGAAGCAAATATAACTCACACGCCTCTACCTTGGGAGCATGTAATAAAACACCGTGGCCCCAGGGAAAATATTTTTTTTCTAGTGTGGCAGTCAGCATGTCAAACCTGACTGATATCCTGGAGTGAGTGGCCTTCCTGGCTGTCATTCTGAACAGAAGTAGAGAACTCTCGATGTCAGAGGCATGTGGTGTGGGTCACTTGCTTCCTGAGTCTGGAGGTGGTTTTTCATACTTGTTTCTCCTCCTGTCATTAATGCTTTTGGGAGTGGGGAGGTGGGTTCTGGTGAGTCCTTGCCACTGGGTAATGGAGAATGTCCATATTAGCTGAGTGTTTGTCACATGAGGCTTACTGAAAAGCAGACGATAAGAACAAAACCTTTCTTAGAGTCTACCTTTAGAGGCCAGATTCCCAGTAACTGCTATGGTCAGACCCAGAGGGTCCCCATCTTACCTCTCTTCCTGGTGTAGAAACCATCTGTCTCATGTGGCTTTCCCGAAGCGGGACCCAAGAAAAGGCAAGAGGCAGCCAAACCCAGGGCTTGGGAAGTCTGTGTCCATCTGTGTAGACACAGATACATTTGTGGATTTAACTTTTTTCCTGCAGTTGGACAGCAAATCAGTGAAGCACACGGCTTTATCCCTTATTTCTGTCATTTTGAAGAGGGCATTAAAAACAATTGAGCATTGCCTGAATAAAGAGACATGGCAAGAATCAGGCATGTATACAGCTGTGATGATGGAAGAATTTGTGCAGCTTTTCAGGGAAGCCTTGAGCAAGGTAGGCACCAGCCCAGGTTTGGGCTTTCCTTATGAACCTCACTGGTAGGCACCCCAGCTAGGAAAGGCCATCTTGGGGAGCATGGCGGGTGGGCCAGGCAGGCAGGCAGGCAGCGTTATAGGGCGGGCTGAGAAAGCCCCCTACTCCTGAGACTTATTGGGTGATGCCACACTGACAGCATGGGCCCAAGGTTAAGAGTTTAGATGATGTACACGTCCTGCCACAAGAACAGGACATGGGGTTCTGAATCCAACAGGGACCTTGGGTGTCAGCAGGGTCATGGCTGTGCCCACTGACTGTACTGCAGCCATGGTGGGAGGGTTCGGTGGCAGATTCTAGGATAAGGAAGTCCAGTCTCCTGCAGGCTGGCCAGCTGCTCTGAGAGCCCCAGTCTCACTGGGCAAGTTCCCGGAGCCTCACTGAAGAAGCCATGTCTTTGTTCACAGCATCTTTTGCTCAGATGAAGGAGTTTTAAGGGGTTTTATTGTCAGCACTTGTTCATAAACCACATCCTTATAGTGTCCAGTTCTAGAAGTTATACTACAGAGCAGAGGAAGGTCCGTTCTCACCCCGCCTTCCCGTCTGCTGCTTCCTCACGCACAGTCACACTCGCTCTTGAGTACGCTCACCTAGACTTGCCTCTCGAGTACACTCACCTAGACTTGCACCCCCTTGCTGCTTGTTAATATGGGCAGTTCATTGGTTTTCCTGCTTTGTGAACATGACTAACTTTTTGCTTCTTTTTCTCTTAGATTTTGCCAGACCTGAACACTGTTGTGTGGGTCTGGCAGTCCCTGAAAAAGCAAGAAACCAAGCAGGATGATGAGAAAGGGAAGAAAAAGGGTGACAAGCCCCAAGCTGCCGATGTGGTTCCCCAGTGTGGTAAGGGCTTGAGGGGCTGGGGGCTCTGCTGTTGGTCTAAGACAGAGCGACACTGGCAGCCTAGGACGGCTCCTATTTGGGGGCTCCAGGGGCAGTTCTCTGGCTATGAATGCATCTGTGTTTTTTTTGTTTTGGGAGGAGAATTAGAATGGGATTGTAGATTGAATCTCAGTGTCTACTGGTCATTGCTGTCTAAGCATTGTGTCTCTCTAAAGGCTTGCATACTGGGCACCGTCTGTGCTGGCCTTTCAGTGGGCAAGGCTCACTTGCTTTATAGGTAGAAGTGAGCTGCGTGGTCCCGCTTATAATAAAATGTCTTGACTTAGGCCTTGTTGACCAGTGGGCTTTGTATTTATATAGGTGGGTCTAACTGCGGACACTTGTTCACGGTCACAGCAGTGAAATGGGGTTTAGACTCAGGTTCTTTGAAGAGTCGTGGCATTTGTTTACAGCATTGACTCCTTAAGTCCAGCTACTGGTCGGTCTCCCTGCAGCCTTGGATTTCAGTGCGCAGTTGACTATGATGTGATGTGGTTTCACACCTGTCTTAGCTGCTCACCTATTGCTAATCAAGGACAGTGATAGGTTCTTGAATTTCCTGATTCAAGCTGTTTTTTTGTTTGTTTGTTTTGGTATAGATGATGCAGAAACCATTCTTTTGAAAGCCGTTCTGCTCCAGGTCATATGTCTCTACCAGAAGGTGGTTCCCCACTTGGTCATGCAGTACAACTTTGACTTCAGCAAGCTCCTAAAAGGTGGGCTCAAGGTATTATAGAGAACTGCCACTGTTTCTGCCAGTGGGGAAGGGACATGGAGGAAATGCTGGTAAACCAGAGCAGATTTCCTGGAGCTGAGGCTCAGGAAGGCTGGGTATGTGCGATCTGCAGCCTGATCCATTTTCTGTGGGCCAGTATTTTTTACGCAGCCAGTCTTCCTTAAGCATCAGGTGGACACTAAGTAGCAGTGAGAATGCAGAAGCAGCCAGCCAGCCTGAGTGCCAGGTGACCTGCCTTAACTCTGAGGGAGCAGGGGTACAGTGTATGTAGCAGAAACAAGAGTCCTGCAGAAGGGATATCCTGCTCATGCAGAGACAATTTAGACCCCAGCGAGGTATGTTCAAACCTGTGAAGTAACATTATGCTTGCCTGGTCATGTTTCCTTAGTGGTAACATTTTTCTAATAAAATCGACTTTTATGTTAGGCCTACAGAAATAAAAAGACTTACAAAAATATTCTTGGAATCTATTTGCGCTATTGAAATCCTTTTCAAAAGTTATTAGTACTTAAACCATTTGAAGGTAAGAAGTTCCCTCTTTGCCATGGAAATGTGAAATTGACTAGAATGTGGCATATAACATTTAGTAGCTGTGTATTTCCCACGCAATGGAGAAACCCAGAAACCAGGCTAGAGGATGCAGACCCAGCCAGGCTGGGCTGGCTGCAGTCTCTGTCCACAGAATGCTCACTGCTGGGGAGCACAGCCTGTGCCTCACATGAGGGGTAGCATTGGCACGAGCTTGCAGTGGGGGGCAGCATGGTGGCCGCAGTGATTCAGGTGTGTGGGGTGAGTGTGGGTTGAGTAGCAGGGAAGGGCTTCTTTGGGCAAGTGGAATTTAGGCGTTTTGTTGAAGGATTTGGATAGATCTCAGGGCAGGGGTACAGGTCAGGAGAGGTGTGCTTGGGCTTAGCCCATGTGAGGGTGAGCACAAGACACAGGGAGTAGAACCCCCCATCCTCCCTTTTTCTTTCCAGTGTGGAGTTGTGGAGTTCCTTATCTGGCCCTTCTGGCCAGGGCCCCAGGTGCTGGGCACCTGCGTCTGTGTGGTTGTTTCTCAGTTCTCCTCTTTCCACCTGTAGGTGTCATCTCCGAGCAGGGGCTTCAAGAGGAGGTGCCGCCCATTCTGCAGCACCACATGCTGAAGGTGGCCCTGGAACTGCCAGCCAGCAAATTTTTGTGGCTAAAGGCACAGGTAGGAAGCAGAAATCTCCAGGCTTCTGCCCTTAGCAGATGCACTGGGCCTGTTTCCTTCTTAGCCTGATGAATTTCTAACTGGATTAGAAATGGACAGAGCACACAATGAGAGAGGTTAATGGTTCCCAGGTTTTTATCTTGACTGTTCTACAATTTTCTCATCATTTGAAAACCTTTTTAGAACAAAAATAATAGATATTCCTTCCCCTTTGTCCTCATCCTGGAATAATCTACGAGAGATGTGGGAATCTATAACCAAGTCAGGAGAGGGTGGAGGCTGGTGGAAGATTCAGAAAACACTGCTCGAGTTTCTTACTGTGTCTTTAACAATGTCTGTTAGGACTTTTCAGAGATCATAATGTTGAATCATAAAGGGAAGCTCAGGATGCAACAGATAACTCACCTGTGTGTTTAAACCCAGGATGCTGTATAACTAAGCATTGTCTAAGACTCTAAGTGTTAATCTGAGCTGGGTTTTTTTTTTTTTTTAAATGACTTAGACCTTATAAGAACCGGTGATATGGAGATGTATTGTTGGCACTTCGTTTTTTTTAGAGACAGAGTCTCACTTTCTCACCCTTGGTAGAGTGCTGTGGCATCATAGCTCACAGCAACCTCCAGCTCTTGGGCTTAGATGATTCTTTTGTCTCAGCTTCCTCAGAAGCTGGGACTACAGGCACCCGCCACAACTCCCAGCTATTTTTTCGTTGCAGTTTTGCTGGTGCCAGGTACAAACCCACCACCCTCGGTATATGGGGCTGGTGCCCTACTCACTGAGCCACAGGTGCCACCTATTGTTGGCACTTTTACATGCAACATTTCCAGAAAGGTTTGAGAATGTTGTGGCTCTGGGATCTGTTTTTCTCATCGGCCTTCTGTCTGAGCTCCACGGAATTGTAGTTGAGAGTGATTATTACTGAGAATGGAGTGCCCAGGAAAGACACCAGTACTTTATGGGGCCTCTCAGTTCACCTCGCTCAAAGACAAGGCTGGGAGTGGTGGGTACAGGGTGGGACCTGGGCAGTGCTGCCCAGATCCCAGCTCGCACCCTTTACACCAAGCTGTGCAGTCACTGCCACTGACCCTAGAGAGGTGCCAGGCTAGTCTTCCTGTGGGTTGGTTTCTACTCCAGCTGAACTGGGCCAGTGGGATCCTTAATGATTTAATTGGAAAGTGAGCAGAGGCCTCTTTTTTTCCTTTTTTAGGGACAGAGTCTCACTTTGTCGCCCTCAGTAGGGTGCCAGGGTGCCAGGGCGTCACAGCTCACAGCAACTTTCAGCTCTTGGGCCTAGGCAATTCTCTTGCCTCAGCCTCCTGACTAGCTGGGACTACAGGTGCCCGCCACAATGCCCAGTTATTTTTTTGTTGCAGTTTGGCTGGGGCCAGGGCCAAGCCACCTCAGTATATGGGACCAGGGTCCTACTCACTGAGCCACAGGTGCCACCCAAGCAGAAGCCTCTTAATTTGAAAGAACTGGTACTAAGATACTAGTTTATGTTCTCTGCTGTCCACCTTATGCTTTTAAGATTAATTTGCTGGCTTGTCCTGATTCAACTCCCCAACTTCACTAAGTTTAGGGTCATCCTTGCCAAAAGGCTGCACTGAAACACAGACTTGACGGAGTTTGGGTGAGGGATCTGGAGCTCTGTGTGCTTCTCTAAGACGTGTTCTAAGACTTATCTTTGTAGAAGGATAAATTATCTATAAGCAATCAATTATATTGGCACCAGCATCCTGATGAAATGTCAGCCCCCAGATCCCTCCATCCCCACCACCCACCAGGCAGTCTAGCATCTGTGTCAGGGCTCAGCACCCAGTAAACATTGAGTTACCTTCTCAGTGCCTCCGTTTCTACATATGTAAAATGAGGTAAAGACAGTTCCCACCTCAAGGGTCATTGGAAACATTGAGTCAGTTTATGTAAGGACCCTAGAACAGTCCAGCATGGGAAAGGGGATACCTGTGTAGTTTGGGGGTTTTGAACGAGTTTTGCTAACTCTGAGGTTCCATACATGTAAGATAACAGTGATCCTGCCAAGTCGTAGTTAATACGAGGTGAAGTAAAGGACCTGGCAGCATACTGGGCGTGTACTCACTTATTTGTTCAGGAAGCAATGGGCCTTGTTATTTGTGTAATATGTTAAATAATCATGTGTATTAAAAATATATAATGTTCAAACTCCAGGAAGGCCCAGATGCAGAGATTATTGGAGGAGAGCGATCAGTGTTTTACTTACTGATGAAAATGTTTGTGACCAGTAGTCATGTACAACTGAAGGTGTCAACTAAACTTCTGATCATGAAGGTGAGCATTTTCTATTGGTCTCTAATTCTGAAAAGCATTTTGCATAGGCCGCCTTTATAGGAGGTGCTTAGTGAAAGAGTTGTTGAGTCCAGAGGTATCAAGATTGTTAAAAACTTTAAAATAGGAGGTTTTATGACCATTTTAATTTACTGTATTAAATTTAGCTGCACTCCTAAGAGGCAGTGTGGTGAATTAGAAAAAATATGAGCTTTGAATTTTGATTCCTAGATTTGAATCTTGGATCTGCTACTTCCAGGATTTAAATCTAGGAATCAAAATTCAAAGTTCATATTTTTGAATGAAAAAAATGCCTTCAAATTACTTAACCTCTCTGGACTTAGTTTTCCCATGGTGAACGGGGATAATAAAACCCTAGGGTTGCAGAGAAAATTAAATGTAATAGAGTAGTAGGTCATTCCTACACATTGTAGGCTCAATAAATATTAGGTCTTTGTTCCCTGGGGAGCTGTTTACCAGGGAGTGTCTCTTTCCTCATTCCCGGGCTCTGGCCTTCCACCTTTTTGCCCTCATCCATCACCCTCAGCGCAAAGGTTGTCAGTGTCAGCATCGGCAGGAGGGAATGAAGAGTTTGTTTACTTCTCTTCTTTCTCATTTTTCCAGGGCTACATCGAGTCTTGCTGCCACAGTAGGAAATCTAATTCCTTGTTTCTGTGTGCAGCAAACATCTTGGGGTGGTGGGGGTACTACAAATCCCACATTTGCTGTTTTTAGAGTACAAGAGTTGACCTTTCTTCTTTATTTGAAGTTCTCATAATCTCGCTGCACTTTAACCTTCTCACCTGAGCTGCTTGAAGAGTAACACTGTCCAAGGCTTGACCTTCACAAATTGCCATTTTCTTACAGATGGTGTAGGTCTGAACCTGAACCTGACCCCAGCCAGACTTCTTGGTCTGTCGCTGTAGCTGGGTGGGATTGGCACTGGTATACAGCATTCCCATGCTGTGAGGTCCCTTAGAAGCCGGGTCTCCCTCTTCAGTCCCTTTGGGGGTGTCATTTAATCTTTGTAGATTCAAGTCCTGCCTCATACCACACATTCTGTTCTGGAAACAGTGGGTGCTTCTTGCCCAGGTTTGAGTCTTGAGGTGCCATGCTGCAATGACATTATGTTGCTGGCTTGTGACCTTGGAGAATTTCACGCAGACTCAGTAGCTATGAGGGGTCGAGTCATCTTGTTTACCTGGGCCTTTGTCAAAATCCAGAAAGAAAACCAGCTTCCTAAGTAGTACCCAAATCTTCTCCCTTCTTATTATTCAGGAAATGAGGAAAGTAGACACACAGTAGTGAGATAAACGTGAGATGATACTTTCACCCCCCTCCTGTTCCCTGGGTCTCTGAGCCAAATGAAATGCTTTGGCTCCCCATGGAAAGCAGGGTCGGTTGTGACTGTCCCCCCAATACCTGCTTCTTGGCAGATTCTTCGGGACACGGGGGTGTTTGAGCACACCTGGAAGGAGCTGGAGCTTTGGCTGGAGCACTTGGATTCCACCATGGAGAAGGACAAAGAGACTGTGATTCAGTTTCTGGAACGTGTAAGCACATACTTTCCCCATAAAGGAGCATGTTCAGAGATAATTGTACTCAGTTCTTGGTGTAATTGAGGCATTTTTGATGCACTAGCCCTAAAAATCTTCTCATCCTGGCTAACTTCTTAATTCTCACTGAGACTTCAGATTGTGTGAAGTAGGAATATGTAATATTACCACCTGTTGTTTAATTTTCTTTCAGGAATTTATTTTTGCATAAGGAAATAAGAGTATATTAAAAGGGGCATTAAAAGCAGTGTTATATTAAAAGGAGATTTTTTTTAAAATCCCACAACAAAAACTTGAAAAATAAAAAACTCTTTGCAGTAAAATTGTTCTTATTAAGAACTGAACATTTTAGCACTTTTTTTTAATTTTGACTAGTGACATTTTTGACTTTTTTTCCCTCATTTTACTTGTGACTGATTTCCACTTGGTCTTTGATGCCCAGATTTTGTTGACACTGGTGGCAAATCCCTATTCATACACAGACAAAGCATCTGACTTTGTCCAAGAAGCAAGTACCCTGCAGGCCACTGCGATGAAGCAAGACGCCGATGACGTCAGCATTCCCATCTCCCACATTGATGGTATGTGCCACTCTCCTCTGCGCTGTGTGGAGCTCTGAAGACAGAGCCACAGTGGCATGTTAGAGACAGAAGAAAGATTTTGCTCATGCCTCAGGCAAAGTGTAGATGTCTCATTTCTTTGTATCAGTGAGCCTATTGGGTGGCGCCTGTGGCTCAAAGGAGTAGGGCACCAGCCCCATATGCTGGAGGTGGTGGGTTCAAACCCAACTCCGGCCAAAAACTGCAGGAATAAAAAAAGATCAGCCTATTCTGGAAATGAAATCCCTTATTCTTTTCATGTAATGGGATACATGTATAGAACTTGCTTGCTGGATTGTTTTTATTTGTGGAGTATTTACTGTGTGCCAGGCACTGTTCTAAGCACTTTACAAATCATAATTTATGTAAACCTTATAAATAGCCCTAAAGGAGGAGTGTTAAGACTGTCCTTGTTTCTTAGATAGATAAGGCAGCTGAGGGACTGAGAGGTTTAGTAACTTGCTTAAGCTAACACAGCTGCTAGTAGCAAAGTCAAGTTTTGAACGCAGACATTCTGACTCTGGTTTGTGCTTTAACCTTCATATTTCTTAACTCTCAGATTTTGGCTTAGTTTCTGGGCTTCTCATGGCACTTGAGGAAACTTCAACCTATTGCCACCTCAGCTGAATACCCTGCATTTTGTCAAAGATCTTAAAGATTTTATAGGCAATGTCTTGATCTGTTTAGAATCAAACTGTACTAAGTGTTTCTGTCTGAGAGAAATGTCGTGTTTTTTGCCTGTCCTTTTGCAAATGTTCTCTTGCCTCTCAGTGGGCTATCTGCGGTGGAATCCCTGTCTCAGCTGACTCCTGTCTTTCTGTCTCAGATGTTCTCGACATGGTGGACATTCTGGTGGAGGAAAGCGAGGGCTTGGATGAGGAGATTGGATTCTTGTTAAACGAGGACATGATCCTGCTCACGTTCCCATTCAGTGCTGTGGTCCCCGCAGCCCTAGAAGCCAGGAATAAATTGCTCCTTGGGACAGAAAATGGAACAGGTACTTGGGTATAGTCAGGGTATTTTGGCTACATCAGGCCAGCTAGGTCGGCAGGGTGGGGTGGAATTCAAAGGGTTCTGGAGTCAGTTACTGAGAACCCAAGGCAGTAGAAGTTCAAACCCACCAAAGTGACAGCTGCCCGACCAGCTGGGCTAGAAATGCAGAGGTATGAATCTTGAGGCTGACTAGGGTTTTGGGAAATTGGCCATTTGAGGGATGAATCTGAAATAATGTGTGTGTGCAGCTGCATAGATACCAGCTGTAATGCTGATGATTTTTCATCAACATTTATTCTAGATATCTTGATGCTAAGGATGAATCCTTTATACTTACACAAATAAGTAGGTATACAGATAAGCCCCAGTATGTGGTTTAATGAGTATAGGTCTGTTTCTTGACCTTGTTATGGTCTAGTTTGGGCCTGTTGGCTCTTCTGGATGGCTCTCCTCCAGATGCAACTCAGGGATCCAGGCTGCTTCCATCTTGTAGCTATGCTGTCTCAGCTTGTGGCTTCCAAGATCACTGTGGAAGCTGCAGAGAGTGGACAGTCAAGCAGGGAGTGTCATGGCCTGGAGTTGACTAAACCAGCCCAGTGATCCCAGTCTACCTGCAAGAGAGGCTTGTGTGCCAAGGCAGAAATGGATTGGTGGGCACCTGGCAAGTCCTCTTTCTAGGTGGCCTTTGACTTGTGGCTTATATGCCTGGGTATCCACCGGGGGTGGGGGTTGGGGAGGTGGGCTGGGACCTGAAGTCTTTCCATGTGCTATCTGTTTAATAAAACAGAGCCTAGGACAGTCTACAGCAGTAGCACCTACCTTCCCATGTGGTTAGGTGACTCCTCATGGAAGTGGCATGATCTTTTCTGGGTCTTGTCTGCATTTGGGAGGAGATGGTGTTTTTGAATCACAAAGGACAGTCCCCGTAATCCTCTTCCCACCCAAATCTCAATCCTTCACAGTGGAAAGCGTCATAGTGTATCTGACAGCGGTACTGACAGACCTCCTCCACACCCAGAGAGACCCCCTGGCTCTGTGTCTTCTGCTCCAGGCTTATGACAAGTTTGAGCCTCCTTACCCACGTGGCTACCCTCAGCTCTCCCAGTTTAACAGATACTACAGCCTCTGGATCCCAGAGCAAGCCCGAGAGGCCTGGGTGAGTGCAACTGCAGCTACGGCTGTAGTCATGGCTCCTGTGCAGGGTTTCTTCCTGGGGGTGGCAGCTGTGCAGTGGGGTAGCTGGACAGCCTGTAGTGTGATACTTCTTAACCTAGTACCCCCTGCATAAGAGAGGAAGCTCAAGAGTGTTACTGCTACTCGGCTACTGTGACTGAAACACAAAGAACTTGATGATGGAGCCACATTAAATTTCCACTGGCTCCCAAACAATGACAACTGGCTAGTCCCTGTTTCAGCTTGGGGCAGGAGGTTGCCCTTTTCTTTTGTTCTTCACTGAAGGATCTGTGCACACTTGCCTCATAGCTGCCTTCTGCAGACCTTAGCATGCCCCTGGGCTTATGCTCAGCTGCCAAACCCTGCCCCTCAAGGGCCCCTGCAGGCTCCATTCTGCTAACACTGGGAATGGAAAGGGAAGAAAAAAAGATTTCTTTTGGTAGGAACCCCATTCTAATGGGGTAGGCTGCAACCAAGTGCTGTGTGGGGCAAGAAATTAACTTTATACTTTGTGTTTTTGTGTATTCAGTTTTAGCTGCATTTGCAAAAGCAGCCAGCTTAGGACTGCTTTGTCTTGTGACCTTGGTGGGGCAGCAACACTGATTGCCTGTTTTCTGCATGTTTACTGGGGCATGCCAGGCCCCATACTAAGTCTGCTATGTGTATTTTAAGGCCTTCAGTCTTCACCGTAACTCTTTGAGAAGTAGGTCAAAACTTTCACTGTCCTTTATACGCACAGGGAAACCAAAATCCAGAGTACCTCTGCTGCTCATCAATGGTGGAACCAGGATTGGGCCCGGGCAGTCTCAATCCCCCTAACAGGTGCCGCCACCTCCCTCTACACAGAGGCCAGGGTTATAGCCAGATAGTGGCTTGCTCACTTTATGTGGACCTGTTACACGTTCTATTCTGCCCCCAGGGAGTGCATGAAATGTGAGTGTTCACTGTACATTGAACACTCCAGAGCAGTGCTTCTTACCCCTTAGGGTGTGTCAGAATTCCCGTAGGGTGAGAGTTCTACCTGGTACATCTGGGGGCGGGGCTGAGAATTTGCATTTCTTACACAATCCTGTTGCTGCTGCTGCTGGTCAGGGACCACACTTTGAGACCAATAAGTTCCAGGGCACATTTTTTAGCCTTAGGAAGTTGAGTATTTGGAGTTCTAATAAGCCAGGTTGGGTATAAAGAAGGCAGGACATTAGAAGAAATGAACAACTTCAATTTGAATCAAAAGGCTGCCAGAAATTTCCCTTTATTCTATTTACTGTCTTCCTGTCCTAACCAGACATCCTATGAGGCTCTTGGGGGAAGGTCTCCGGAAGGCAAGTTGCTCACAGAGCAAGCTTCTTTATGGGCAGATTGTGACTCCTGTCCCTGTCACACGTGGCTCCTGTGGGCAGGCTCTGTTTTCCAAGATGTTTCTCAGTTGGGTGGCTTCACTTCTGTCAGCAGTAACACACTCTGGGAAAATACGTGTGACTGATAGTTCAGAATTTAAATAAAATGTCAGGTGGTTCTGTGTTAGTGTGTGCTTCTTTTGAAATGTCATCTATGTCTATGTCACCAGCCCTTGACCATGTTCATCTGTGGTGATCTGTCTTTCTCTTCCTGGCCTTTTGTCGTCCCTCTCAGCCTCTCCAGGCACCAGGCAGCTCCACACCCCCTATTCCTCCCTCGGCCTCCTCCTTCAGCACCCTACTGCAGGTGGCCTATGAGAGCCAGACAGTCCGGGACGAGCGTGTCCAGGAGCAGCTACAGGTTGCCGTTCAGCATCTCCCCACGCACCAGGCCCTACGTGCAGTGAAGCAGGTGCTGCTCTACCTCAGGAGCACCGTGGAGAACTTCAGCCAGGTGGGTGGTGTTCCTGCAGCCCCACACGCTACCAGAGCCCCACCGCCAGAGAGTGGGCCTACTCTGAGTCAGGCCCATACCGAGGGACAGTTCCTCACGGCCCCCTGAGGCCAGCGTGTAGCAGCATGGAAGCCGTTCTCTCTAGGCTTTAGTTGCAAACCCTGCGTGTTCCTCAGCAGCTGCAGATGGGGAGCCAGGTTCAGGGACGCAGTCGCCGGGCAGCCCCTGGTTAGGACAGACCCTTCCCTCGGTGGGCTGGGTCAGCAGCAGTCCAGGCGTCCCTCTATCCTAAGTTTACTAGTTCAGTAGTTCATTGCTGCACTTCTATTCCTGATGTGGTTCACAGGTTTATAGTTTTAGGTCTTGAGATGAGTCTGTCCTTGTCGTTTTGGTCAAAGCAAATCTTCATATATCCAGATTTAGGACAAAAAGTCTCTTGAGAAATGACTTTGAGGTGATGGGTATTCTGTGCAGTACAAAGGCTGTGTGTAGAGGGGTAGCACCTCAGCCTGCCTCCTAAGCCCCCCTTTGCCTGATGACACAGGACCTTAGCAGTTGCTGTTTGGTGGCCAACATCCCTTCCCTGCTCAGGACCATGTGCTCTCATCCCCACAGCTGGGCAGAATTACCGGACCCCCCCACCTGCACCTCTTCTTGGATCTCCTCAGGCGCCTGGTTGTCCACTGTGAGCAGCTGGATGCCCAGAACCAGCAGAAATTAGAGGCTGCCCGGGCTGAATCCGACCTGTTTTTGGACATGAAGTCTGTGGCCTCACTGGAGTTGGCCAATGACCAGGTACCACTGCCTCTTCCACAGGACGCCAGTTACCTTTCCCACAGAGTCATGACGGGTAGCTTTCTCTTCACCTCTGATTAAAAGCAAGTGTATGTTCTTTGTAGAAAAATAGGGAAATGCAGAAAACTATAGCAGAGACCCTGAAAGCCATTTATAACCCCCACCCAGAGATGAGCATGGTGTCACTTGGATATTCACAGTGGTTTAATTGCAATCCATTGTCCCTGGAGTCATGGTCTTGCATAATCTGTGAACAGTCCACCATGGGTATGAGGAGGTGCCACGTCCCCCAAGCAGATTTGTTTAGGAGGACAAGGCTGTTAAAAAGAAACCTTTGATCCTGCTAATTGATTTTGACCACATTTTGGCATTTCTGCATGGCCTGTCCCCTGTTGAGTGATGTTGGGGAGCAGTTTTGCCATGCAGTTAGTGCATCTAAGCTGGATTTGTCAGGCACATGCTTGTGATGCTGGGCAGGACACTGACAACAGCCCAGCCCTCAGGGTGCTCACAGGTATAAATAGAGGAGAGGTCATGCATAGATGGGCAGTCACAGTGAGGTAATAGTTTTGCCTGGGTGTGGCTGGGATACCGAGAGGGACACTGGAACTCAGGTTTAAAGGATAGAATGGGGCAGGAAAGATGTTCTCTGTCCACGGGCAACAATGAATTCTCACATGGTAACCACTGTCCCTCCTGCTCTGTGCCTTGGGTGATGTCCTTGTCTTGTTACTCCATTTCAGACGTTGGAGGAGGTACTGGTTGCCATCCTCAGACACCCCACACTGGAGGGCTGGTTCCTGGCCCTGGAGCAGCAGGCCCTTCCTGCACACTCCCTCAGTCCCATCCTTGTGAAGCTCATGGCCGCTCACTTCAGCACAGGGGTCCTTGAGCTGCTTACAGTGAGTGCCCCAATTCTCCAGAACATTGGTCAGCTGGGCCTTCTGGCCAAGTACACAGAGGCCATCACCCAAAGTGTGTTGAAAGAGCTGAGAAGCAGGAGGGAGGGCCCATCTGCGTCGCTGCCAAAGTCACTGCCACAGCTGGAGGCCCTGCAGAAACTGCACCCATACATGGAGGGCAGCCAGCTCCGTGAGGTCACCCTGGCCTTGCTGAGCCTGCCCAAGGCCCACCTGGTGACCCAGCAATCCACCAAGTCACCTGGGAAGAAGAGACACCTGAGCATTCTGGGGAAGAGCCTGGTGCAGCTGTTCACCAGCAGCCCCCAGGATCAGCTACAGGGCAGTGAGCTGCTGTGGTCTTCCGAGTATGTGCGAGGCCTGGCGGCTCTCCTCCCTGCACTGGCCCTTGACGAGCTGGACACTGTCCTCCTCCACACACTGCAGGGAGACCCCATGCTGGCCCCTGCCATCAGGGTCGACCTGCTTGACTACTGTCTGGCCCAGAGGACACAGGCAGCCCTTGGGATTGCCACCCTGCTCCTTCAGCAGAGCTGGACCCACCTGCTATGGTTTGAGTGGTGGTGCCTGCAGGCTGGCTCTGGGCTCAGCCTGCAGGAAGACCTAGAGGACTTCCTCCCCCTCATCCACATGTACCTCCAGTGCAGGACTCGGGGCCACTTTGCACGCCCAGCAGAAGGTAAGGAAAAGCTGATTTGGGGCAACTGGGAGTTTCACATTAGAAAAGCTGAGGAGGTGACCTTTATGTCCATGTTCTGGGGTGTGTGTGGATCAGTTCCATGTCTTCTCCAACATCTGACCCCTGTGGAGATGGGAAAGGTGGAGAGGATTTTCTCAACAGTCCTCTCACCATCCTGACCTCATGGTGTGGGGGTCCGCCCCCTGGGCCCCATCAATTCCAAGTTCCCCTGCAGGAAGTTAGGGGAGGGGTGGGCAGTAGTTGGGAGTATCTGGAGCTGTGTCTTGTGAAGCTTCAGGGCTGATGGTCCATCATTCTGTCCCACTTTTCCCTCATTCCAAGGAAATGTTGGTAGGTTGATGTTGAGTCCGGGCAGTGTGTGTCCAGTTCTCTTTCACTATTGCTAGATTTTAGATCTGAGGTACTATTTGATAACCTCAGATTAAACTTAATTCCTTCTTACTGGTATGGGAATTTTTTTTTTTTTTACTTTTATTTTGTGTAAGTTCATATCAGTGATGATGGCTATCCTAAAAAGTAAGACACCGCCCTGCACACAGGGGTTCTTGATGAGCCTTTCCTTGGATACCCTCCCTGACCCCAGAAGAATGAATCCCATGGGAAGCCAGAACTTTGGCATACGTAAAGAGGTGGAGGAGGAACGTTTTCTGATTTCCATGGTGTTTGAACTGCCCAATGTCAATTTCAGGCCACCAGTGTGACATCCCTAGGGTCATAGGGTCCCACCCTTGTGTGCAATGATCTGATCCTTCCCTTGTGTCTCTGCCCTAGTGTGCTTTGCTGTAATTCCTGTCTTGAGGAAGGCCCTCTGGAAACGGCTACAGAACAGGCTTCTCAGCACAGATGATGCCCCAGAGTCTGGGCTACATCAGGAGATCTTGGCCCAGCTTGTCCCATTTGCAAGAGCCAAGGATCTCAGCGTCCTCATGGACCGCCTGCCCAGCTTGCTGCAGACTCCAGGCAGTCACAAGAGGCAAGAAGGCTCAGATTGTTTGATGCTATTCTGTCAGCTTCACTTTTCTCTTAAGTATCTGTGGCGTCAGGCAGCGTCAGGCAGCTGTGTTGTGACATCAGCAAGTAGGCAGTTCCTGTGAGAATTCTTCCTTCCGGCCATCCTGCCAGAATACATACATCTCCACACGTCATCTCAGCCCTTGAGAGCAGTGGTTCTCAGGGGTGCTTTTCCTTGAGGGGACACTTGGCAATGTCCAATACCTTTGATTGTCACAACTAGGGTTAGGTGGTGTTGCTTTTGGCTTCTAGAGGTTGAATTATTTGGCCTAAAATATTAGTAGTACTGGAGTTGAGAAACCCTGATCTAGACAAAGTATGGACATGTATTCTTTTTCTGGTATGCTAATATTGTTTTCTTGGTTGTGGAAATTCTGGTACTACTTTGGCATTTGAGTAAGAGTCTAAAGAAACACGTGGTTCCTGTGAATGGGTAGTGTGGGAAACAAGACTTGGGGTATCTGTCCCCGTATGGCCCTTGTGATGTTGAATTATGTGTGAAGCCAGAGGATTTAAGCTCTCAGTCTAACTCTGTGACTTCTGTCTCCTGCTGCAGGTGGATTGTGGCAGACTCTGTCTCAGCAGCCCTGGAAGGGTCAGCAGAAGACCTGTGTGTCTGGAGAAGGACCCTTTTGGAATCCTGTATAAAGTGGCTCATGGTGTCTTTCAACGGTGGCCAGCAGGATGATGACAGTACTCAGGACCGGGAGAAGGAAATGCTATTCAGACTAGACAAGCTGTTGGTAGGTGTTATTTCTTAGAGGTCTTGGTCAGATTTTTAAGGGAGGCTGGGTGTGGTGGCTCATGCGTATAATCCAAGGTAAGAGGATTGTTTGGGTCCAAAAGTTTGAAGTTGGAGTGGGCTATGATGATAACACTATATTCTAACCTGCGCAACAGAACAAGACCCTGTCTAGGGAAAAAAAAAAAAACTGATTTTTTTTTAAGGGAAAGAGACAAACCAATCAGTCATGACAGATACTTTTCAAGGTAGGTGGCATGAACACAGTCCTTTAGAAAATGGAGAGGGTCATGTCTAGGGGCAAAGTGTCAGGTGACAGTAGCCTTAGAATTGATGAACTATCTTTTATCAGGAATGGATGTTTGAGTTTTGCTTCTGAGGTATTATATGAGGTTTTGTTTTTTGATTAGTCTATTAATAAAGAGAATCAATTGATTTTTGAATGTTAAACCAACCTTACATTCCTGGGCGAAACCTATTTGATTATGATGTAGCATCATTATATATTGTTGGATTTGATTTGTGATTTTTTTTGTTAAGAATATTTATGTCTGTGTGCATTGAGGGGTGTTAGTTTCTAATCTTATTTTCCTACATCTTTGTCTGGTCATAGAATGAGCCTGGAAGAATTTCACTGGGTATAAAATTCTCACTTGACAGGTTTTTTTCCCCCTCCTTTAAGTATTTTCAAGATGTTTTTTCATTGTCTTCTGGGTTTGTTTCTTTTTTTTTTTTTTTTTTTTTTGAGACAGAGCCTCAAGCTGTTCCCCTGGGTAGAGTGTCGTGGCATCACTCACAGCACAGCAATCTCCAACTCCTGGGCTCAAGCGAGTCTCCTGCCTCTGCCTCCCAAGTAGCTGGGACCACAGGCGCTCGCCACAATGCCTGGCTATTTTTTTGGTTGCAGCCATCATTGTTGTTTTGGTGGGCCCAGGCTGGATTCGAACCCGCCACCTTAAGTGTATGTGGCTGGCGCCTTAGCCACTTGAGCCACAGGCGCCGCGCCTCTGGGTTTGTTTCTAAATAGAAATCTGTCATTCTTATCTTTGTTATTCTATAGGTTATATCTTTTTATCCTCTGGCTAATTTTAGGGTTTTTTTTAAACATGTAAAGCAATTCAATGATGACATACCTTAGTGTAAATTTTCTTCAAGTTTGTTGTGCATGGGGTTCAGTGGGCTGCTTGGTCTATGAGTTTATAGTTTCCATAACATTTAGAAGTATTTTGCCATTACTTCCTTCTTATTAAAGTGTCCTTTTTTGTAGTATTCTATTTTTGCACAGAAATAATTTACATCGTAAGGGTTAACACAAGTATGTGAATTGTGTTAATTTCTCAATGCATGGTGTAAAATTACATTAATAGTTATAGAGTCTATGACTTTTGTTTAAACTCTGAATCTAAGACTTAAAAGTAATCCTGAGGAAGGTGACTGTGGGTAGAGATGAACAAGTGTGTGGTAAACACATTTGTAGGTCATAGACCCAGGCATTTGCTTGCTTAGTTGTTTCAAACTTGGCAATCTATACTTTCATACTTAGTTTGTGCACTGCGAGATTATGAATCCAAACATAGCAGAACTAAGAGAGGGGAAGAAGGTGCTGGAGACCTAGGGAGAGCTGAGCTACAGAGGAAGGAGTCTGGGGGCTTCAGCTGTTGACCCACAGGAGTATTCCTGTCCAGCTTCACAGTCAGCCCCTCCACCAGCCTACAGGCTTGAGATGGATTGCCAGCCTGGGCTCTTTTAGGGGTTTGCTTCTGTTCTTACTCCCTTTTCTTTTAATTGAGTTATAATTTACATAAGGAGAAATAGATATAGTTCATATACTTGTGTAGCCCACGTTCCTATACATTATCCCAGAAAGTTCTTGTGCCTTTCCTTCAAAGCAACAACAATTTCTATCACCATTAGATTATTTTGCCTATTTTAGAACTTCAAAGACTTGTAATCACACAGTATGTACGCTTGTGTGTGTCTGGCTTATTTCAGGTCAGTGAAGTTTCCCCAGGTCATGCATGTTACAGGGATGAGTAGTTTATTACTTTTGTTGCTAAGTAGAATTCATTCCATTGTAAGGTATTCACCCTCCCCCGCCACTCTCACAAAATTTGGAAGTACTGACTTTTGTGATTATAAAACTGAAAATCAAACTCATTTCAAACGTAAGCATTACAAAAAACATAAAAAAGAAAATTAAAAATCTTCCATCTCGTGGAGGCTATCCCTTTGTAAATTTGTTGGTTATCCTTCCAGAGATCTTTTTACATATTGCTACATGTGTATGTGATAAACTGATGTATAATTTTATATCAGTAGGACCCTTTATGCATGCTGTGTGTAAACTGGTCTTTTGTTTCATTTCCTCAATGCATGATATAAAATTGCACAATACCATAGTTAGAGATAAATTCCTACGACAATGAACATGGACCTGCTTTGACCTTGTTAGTGGGGGAGTGTTTGTCTTTTCCTAGGTATGTTTACCATAATGTATTCAGGTCGTTGTATATTGCTAGACCTAGCTTTCTAGTTTTTTGCTGTTATAAAGAATGCAATGCTGTGATGAACATTTTACATGTCTGTCTTTACACGCTTGATCAACCATTTCCTGATGAATTCCTGAAAGAGGAACTGCTGAGACAGAGAGAACTCATATTTAAAACCCTGATGAATGGGAGTTGTGTCTCAGCTGAGGTGTCCAGCCTCTCCCTGGATTTCCTCTGTAGTCTCTGCACTGTGGTCTCGTCTCTACCACGTGGCCAGCCTGGTGGAGCCAGCAGCTGAGCACACATCGACTTTAGTGGGTCTCTCTTGATTCTCCAGTTTCATGGACCTCTTCATGTTGTGTTGCCAGAGCTCCGTGATGTGAGGGCTGGGTGAAGATGTCACACTAGTGGTTTTCATTTGCTATTGAAATCTGCTGTTGAAAAAGGCTAACTGAAAATCCATTAGTGCTGCTAGGAATGTAGACAAAGGAAAAAAAAATAACAGGGCAACTCAGGAGATTTCCTTTTGCCCATTTGGTAATCATAGGTGTGCTAATAAAATGTCAGAGTTATTACCAGGAATAACCAATTTTAAAAAAAAAATAATCCTATGCTCTTAAGAATTGTTTAGAATACTTTGTTTTATATTTACTGAATGCCCCTGACTTTAATTCCATATTCTGCATTTTAGTTTTTGTTTTGAGATTAATCTTGGAAATAGCTGGGTGATGTGGTGGGTGCTTGTGGTCCCAGCTACTTGGAGAGCTGAGGCAAGAGAATCACTTAAGCCCAGCAGTTTGAGATTGCTGTGAGCTGTGACGCCACAACACCCTACCCAGGGGCAACAGCTTGAGACTCTGTCTCAAAAAAAAGATTAATCTTGGTTCTGCCCTCTGCCCTGTAAGCTTGAGCTCTCATGTGCTTGTCAAGAATTACCCAAGGAAGGATTATCACTCCAAGCTTTTCCTCATACAGGTTGATACATTGGTAGGCCTGTTCTACATTTTTTAAAAAAGGGGCAGAGGATGGCACAACAAGGCCAGAACAGAGGAACTGCTGGGTGGAACCCTCGGCTTTGGGGAGGAGGGGACACTGGAGCTCCTTGTTTCTAGCCTTTCAATCCTGGGTTTTATAGACAAGATGCCTGACTCAGGGAGGTGGATGCCTTCCTAAGGGTCTACAGCTGGGGGCTTCCAGTATATTTTAGGTTAATTGAGATGTTTTGTGTTTATTTCTTGTTTACTTTATTCCTAGCATGCACTTGGTGAAGTTGATCCTGGTGATTGGCAGAAATTTGTGAAGGCAGGACTCAAGTAAGTTGATTTCATTTTCTTGTAAAGGTGTGAATGTTGTTGATCCTGCAGAGCCTCTTCTGTATCCCAGCTTGTCATCAGCATAATACCCGCGGGTTTTTTGCTGTCCTCTCGGGTTTTTTGGAGATAGAAGGTGGGGGTTGTTAAAGTGACATGATCTGCCTGTTGACGAGTAGGGAATATGCGATGGGAGGAGCAGCCTCCAAATGTCAGGACCGCTGACTGTGTTCTGTATTTGCTGTTTCGAGCTCATCTCTTGCGCACTGAAGGTCCTCACTCTTCTGAGGGTGTGCTTTGTCTCATGCGTGTGTATTTTGTCTTTTCATACTCTTTAAGTGGCAGTATGTTTTTAAACTATCATTTTACACAGGTTTGTCATTCTTTATATGTCCTATTTCCACTTGAATGTTTCTGATTTGTCCATGTGGATACAAATGGATCTAAGTTGTTCATTTCACTACTGTGGAATATTGGGTCTTCTGACTATACTCCGGCTTATTTGGCCTCCTCACAGACGTCTTCCCTTCTCTACCCCCACCCTCTTTTCTCATTACAGTCCTGTGGGGACTGTCACATATCTCCTGGCTCATAGGTGTCAGTTTCTTGGGGCGGGTGGGGCTGTTACAGGCTGCTAGTATGAGTGTATTTTGAGTTTTAGATACCAAACTACTCCCCAAAGTTGCTGAGCAAATTTGCACCCCCAGCAGAGTGTATGGGAGAGTTAATTTTCCCTCATGGCCTCAGTGACTCTAGTTTTTGGCAATCAGATAGTCAGGAAATGATATTTCATTGTGCGTATAATTTTCATTTTCTTGATCATTCATGAACTTGAAAGAAAAATATCTACATGGTGGGAGGGAAAGAGTGAAGGCAGGTTCCGGATTAATGGCAGCTAGAGGACCATCACAGAATGGTGACATTTCTTTCTGTCTTCATGTCCCCCCCCCATGCTAAATGATTCTTGCAGTTGTTCATGTAAGACTGAAGTACTTCATTTTTCTAGAGTATGGTGCTTTCCCCTCCTTTGGTGGGTTTTAAAAAGATTTAAGACACAGAAGGCTCTGAACTGTTGGATGGAAGTTCTGAGCAGCTGGAAATGAGGAAGGAAGGAGGCTGACAGGTGAGGCGGCTGGGAGAGCCAGGTATTGTGGGCTCTCTCACCTGGCTGTTCCAATGCTGAGCAGGAAGTTTGTTTGGTATTTGAATCATAATAAATGCGTGACATCCCTTCCTCGTTCCCAGAAGGGCGCCCTGTGAGTAGTGGCCAGTTGGACATGGTGGAGAGAGGGTTAGGCCGTGTCAGTAGTGGAATCTAGATGATGAGTAGACAGACATTCACTATAAAATTCTCAACCTTGTGCTGTGCTTCAAATTTTTCTTAATAAAATGCTGGGGATTGGCTTGGTGCCTATAGCTCAGGGGCCAGTGTGGCAGCCACATACACCAGAGCTGACGGGTTCAAACCCAGTCCGGGCCTGCCAAACAACAATGACAACTCCAACCAAAAAATAGCTGGGGATAGCGCCTGTGGCCAGTGAGTAGGGCGCCAGCCCCATAGACGGGGGGGTGGTGGGTTTGAACCTGGCCTTGGCCAAATTGCAACAAAAAAATAGCCAGGCGTTGAGGTGGGTACCTGTAGTCCCAGCTACCTGGGAGGCTGAGGCAACAGAATCGCCTAAGCCCAGGAGTTGGAGGTTGTTGTGAATTGTGTGACACTATGGCACTCTACCAAGGGTGATAAAGTGAGACTCTGTCTCTTAAAAAA
>CAUYQV010036514.1:0-41935 GCA_963574575.1 Galagoides demidoff
GTGTTGATACAATGATTAACCAAATGATATGAAAGATATGTTAACCAGCTTGATGAAGATGTTTCAAATTGTATATGAAACAGCACAATGTACCCCATGTTGGCATCAATGTACACAGAAATCAATTAATAAAAAAATAAATAAATAAATAAAAAAGATAAATATAGACCAGGGTGAAGGGATGGTCATCTATATTCCAGACAAATGGAAAGCAGAAAAAAACAGGTTTTCTGCGTGAGTTTACTTCTGTGGTGGAGGATTACACTGGTCATTATGGAGGATAGGTCTGAGAATATCCCGAAGAGCTGGTTTAGTTAATGGCAAATTTCTTCAACATGTGAATGTCATTAAAGTATTTAATTTCTCCATCATAGATGAAACTCAGTTTAGCTGGATACAGGATCCTGGGGTGAAAGTTATTTTGTTTTAGGAGATTAAAAGTCAATGACCACCTTCTTCTAGCCTGAAAGGTTTCAGCAGGGAGATCTGCAGTCATTCTAATATTCTTCCCCCTGTAGGTTATGGTTTTCTTACATCTAGCTCCTTTTAGAATTTTCTCTTTCATATTAACTTTAGTGAAGTTAATTATGATGTTTCTGGAGGATGTCTTATTCAGGTTGAGTTGTGCTGGGGTTCTGAAGTTGTCTGCTATCTGAATTTCAGGATCTCTTGACATATCTGGAAAGTTCTCTTTCATAATTTCATGAAGAAGAGCCTCTGTGTTTTGTGAAGCAACTTCGTCGCTTTCAGGGATTCCTATAAGGCAAATATTAGCTTTCTTCGAATTATGCCAGAGCTCTCTGAGAGAATGATCCATTTTTGCTTTCCATTTCTGTTCCTCTTTGGACACTTGGGCATGTTCAAAAGCTTTGTCTTCATTGTCTGAGATCCTTTATTCTGCCTGCTGCATTCTACTACCAAGGGATTCTGCAGTATTTTTCAGATCTTTGAGGGCTGCAATCTCTTGCCTCAATGTTCCAAAATCTTTGGTGGTTTTGTCTTTGAATTCATTGAATTCTTGAGTGAACTTTTGGAATGCTTTTTGCATTTCTAATTCTATCTTTGCCTCTATTCTATTAATCTTATTTGCAATCCAAATTCTGAATTCAATTTCTGACATCTTAGCCATCTGTTGATTAAGAGATCTTTTTTTTTTTTAAATTTTATTGAATGGTAACTATGTACATTAATGTCCTTCTGGGGTACAGTGTGGGGTTTTCACATGCAATCCGAAATACTTCCATCAAACTGATCAACACAGCCTTCATGTCATTTTCTCAGTTATTGTTTTAAAACGTTCTGATTCTACTCTTAGAGAGTTTCACTTGTACCCCTTATGTTAGCATTTTTAACTGTGAGACTGTTCAACCAGTCTTCTGTTTGATCTGAGCTGCCATAACGATCATTGAGGTGTTTTCTTGCTTATTCATATTCATATCACATACTTCCTCCTCTGAGGAGGAGCCAGAAAAACTCATACGCTTTTTGTTCCCTGTTCTTCTCGGGTTCAGGTTCTAACCGAACATTACTGTCAATTTCCAATTGTGCTTGAACATCACCTTCTTCTCCTGTTTCAAAATGATGAAATTTCATAAGAGGTCATAAAAGAAGGCAGATTTCTGTGGATGGGACAATTCAATATCACCAAAATGTCGATTCTTCCCTACATCAATCTGTAGATTTAATGTAATTTTATCGAAATCCCGGCAGAGTTCTTTGTGGAATGTGGAAATTAATCGTGAAATATGTGGAGGAAGGCCTGAGTACACTCAAGATGGTTTGGGGGTGGGACTGAGACGGAGGGAGAAGCCCCTGGTGCCAGGAGCTCTGGGAGTCCTGCCGAGTGTCCTGTGTTCACAGTAGCTGGGTGTTTCCTGGGGACAGGAAGGTCAGCAGGATGTGGAATGGTCTTTTCAGCAAATGTCCACATGGTTGAGACCACTGGTTCTCTAGTGAACCATAAAATTCAATCCTTTGCCAAACTTAAAAAATCAGGATTATTAGAAGAAAGCAGTATCTTGACCAGGCGTCCTCAAACTACAGCCCGCAGGCCACATGCAGCCCGCCTAGGACATTTATCCGGCCCACAGGGTGTTTTTGCCACTGCTGCCTGTCCTGCTTAGCAGCTGACTCGTCCCGGGGCCCACAGTATGACCCTCCAGCGGTCTGAGGGACAGTGAACTGGCCCCCTGTTTAAAAAGTTTGAGGACCCCTGATCTTGACTGTCTTAGGGCAAGGATAGATTTCTAACAGAAGACAAAGTTACACTTTAAAAAACAGGAAAAACAAAAATATGGATGCATCTGATCATGTCACATGATGAATTTCTGTCCACCCAAAGCCCCATGAGAAAGGTAAAAAGGCCCAGAGAAGACAGTAGCTGTGCTCAGCATCAGAATGTTCATCCCCAGATGCCCTCTCTGCTCCGTGATACAGTACCAGCTCCCAGCCCCCACTGTCCATCACAGTCTCCCTGGGTGTCTAAGGACTGTTCCTATAGAGTGGAGGTACCTGAGTATGGAGGGTGTGAGGCCACCCAGCTATCTTGCTCACTCGTCTTCGCAGGATTCTCCCATCCCCCCTCCCTGGGCAGACCGCCTGTACCAGGGTGGTGGCATCTGCAGGGGCCAGGATGCACCTTAACATGGTGTGGGTGGCTCTCTGCAGTCCCCAGATGAGCATCCCCCAAAAGCTGACCACCAAAGGTCCATGTCCTTCACATTGGAGAGCAACCTGTGGGTGTCTCAGCATGGCAGATGACTCCCTTCCCTACAGGCTGGAGTAGATGGACAGACCAGCAGGGCCTCTGCAGATGTGGCAGAGGCTGGTAGGGAATAGAACTGTGACTGTCCCCTTCCCCCTGACTCAAGGCAGAAGGTGCTGGGTGCCTGCATGAGGAGAATCTCCCCAAGGAAGGCAAGGGGGTTCAAGAGGGAAGAGCAGTGGCCCCCAAGCCAGCCCCTCCGTGTGGCCAGGTCTAGCCCCAGGCATGGTGCTGGGGACCCACGGGACAGATATAGACAAGGCCAAGCAGGTGGGACCCAGGTGGAGCTTTCACACCTGTGTCCTCAAAGACCCAACACTGGGCCATTGGCCTCAGCTGGTGGGATGGCTAGATAGCCAGTTCCCGCCTGCTTCCACCTGCCCATGAGAGGGGAGCCACTCACAGGTTAGAGGGCACCCTGCATCCCTTGGGGGCTTGGCACATGTTTTCTGAACCTCCTTGGGTTTTTTGCTGCCAGAAGGGGTTGAGGACCTCTGACTCAGAGCACTATGGAGGAAGGGCACCCCAAACCAGCCAAGCCCCCCACCCGGGGTCAGCATGTGCCCCTCTCCCCTGTGGCTCTGCTGGAGGGTCCCCACTGGGGGTGGATGTGGGCTGTGAGCTCTATCCCAGACTGAGCAGCCACTCAAAGGTTTTGGTTTTGGTTTTTGCTGAATTAACTTTTAAACATATTTTAAGTTAAGAGATCCTGTGGAACAAGCATTGTCAACAGATCCATAGAAGCTTAGGCTATACTCGGTGGAAGGAAAAAGTTTTTGAGCCTCACCACACTCTCCACCTGTGGACTGCTCAGAAGACCTGAGCAGAGATTGGGCTGACGGGGAGTCCCTCCCTGCTCCTGTCACAAGACCTGGACCCCAAAGGAACTGGATATTTCCCCCAGAGGGCCCAGCCCAGAGACTGGGGTGCCTGATGAGCCCCAGGTTCTGATTTTAGCACATAAGTCTCACATCCTGAGAAACCCCTTGCCGAGAGGTCAGTTAACCTCACCATGCCCGGACCTGGGAGAGCATGGGGCGTGGCAAGATGTCTGTAGTCAGAATGGGGTGAGGGCTCTGCTGGGGCCACTGTTCTTCATCCCAGGGAGGCTCTGTGACCCCCACCAGGAGCCAGGCTGTCTTCCCTGAAAGCCACGATTCTCACCTGCAGTCTAAGTCTGTCTCCCCAACTCATAGTCCATGGCTCAGGGCTTTGGAATCTAGATTGCCTCGAAGTGTCAGTGCCAGGCACACCCCAGTATCCATTCTTCAGTATGTGGGACAAGCTTACAGGAGGGGCTGGGACCACTGCACTCTGTTCCACCCCTTCCTAGAGCTGGGGGAGGGCATCAGGGCTCAGCCCTCAGCCCTGTGTGTAGGCCGTCCTTCCTCCCCTCCCCACCCCTTGCCCTTTGCCCTCCAGTCCCTGCCGGGAATGTCAACAGACCTCACTGCTGAGGCTCACCATGGCTTCCCAGGCCTGCAGGCTCCTTTGCCTTCTGCTTGGGCTTCAGGGCTCTCTGGCTGCAGGTACGTCGGGGGAGGCTCCCTGTGCACTTGCAGAGAAGGGCATCCAGGCTGTTTGCCGCATATCCCGCCACCTGGCAGCCTCTCAGAGCTCCCTGCTCAGGACACGCCCTTGGCCAGGAGCATGTGCTGTGGCCCCAGTTTGAGGTGACTTCCTTCTGGAAACCAGCGTCTGGGTGTGCACTTGCCATGCGTTACAGCACAGGCTGTTCATGACAGCCCGGGTTTGGTGGCATTATTTTCCCAAGAAGTTTTAGGAATGCTTTCCTGGCCCCCTGCAAGCATCTGCCCTGTAAAGTCAGACGACACTGAGAATCAGGCGCTCAGAGCACAGGTGGTGGCTCACCCTGCGCTCCTGGGCTCTGTACCAACATGTCGGGGATGGGACACAGGGCACAGGGCTGCAGGCTTGGACCACCATGGATGGCTCTGTGACCATCATCCCTGCCCTACACCGGGGTTGCTGAGGCTTTGGACAAGAGGACATGGGGTCATGCTTTGTCTGCTAGGAGGCCCCACAGAGCACCCAGGGTGGCGAGGGCTGCCACTGCTGTCCGTAGCCCAGGTCCACGGGACCAGTGTGAGCTGCCCACTGTGGGCTACCCAGTGTGCCCATGACAGGGCCTTTCTCTCTCAGGAGAAAGTGCCATAGTCATCCTTTCTGCAGGTGGGTTTATCTTCTCTGTTCTGTTCTGTCCTTTCCAAAGTCTCCACAATAACATACTTTGCTTCATTGTCAGACCTGCCCCTGGCTCTCTGAGCACTCTTCTGATATAGAGTTGATTTGATCCAAGGGTGTGTTGTGGGGGTGTATGCATGTCCTAGATTCGGGGTCTCTCCACTCCTTCCTCTGCCTGCCCTGGGTGAGTCCCTGCAGGATTCCCGGCTCAACTCCTCCCACCTCCCAGAAACCGCGATTCTTTGGTTTTCCTGCCTGTGTCCTCAACCTTTCCTTCCACAAGGGATTGATTCCCTAGGAATGTCAGCAAGTGAAAATCTGATTTAAAGAAAGATGGGGGCCCTCTCAGCCCCGATGGCCCAGCACACTACCCTTCCTACTGCCTGGGCCCTGTTCCAGCATCACAAGAGGCCATGTGCCCCAGCTAAAGCATGGGTCCTCTTTCTCTCAAATGCCCCTCTGCAGCCTCCCAGGGATGCTGCTTTCCTCCATGATGGCCCCTCCTCCCACCTTCTCCACACTCCTCTTACCTGGGAGGGCTCAGCTTCCCACTCTGGATTTCAGCCTCTACATAACCTCCAACAACTTAAACACCCTTGTCTCTACCTCCACAGCTGTCGGGCATTAGTGCCATCCTGAGTGTCCTCAGGTGAATTTGAAGCCCCACCAACCTCATGTTCCTCATAGGCAAAACGCAGGGCCCCAGCACCCGCAAGTGAAGGTCAGGGGTACCGTGAGAGACTGGGAGGATGCTGGGGAGGGTCCCACTTGGGGTACCGGGTCTTGAGCTAATGGGGCAGATGCCCAGGACCACTGAGAGCTGCTAGGTGAGGATGAGGCTGCCTGGGTGCTGGGGGAGGAAGGCAGGTGCTGTGCTGGCCACCAGGGACCTAGGGAGAAGCAGGGCTGGCCACCAGGGACATGGCAGGGTCTCAGATGAGGAATTTAACTTTCTCACAAGGGCTGTGACACATCAAGTCGATACTTACATACAATCCATGTGCCCAGAAGGGGCCTGCACACCTGTCCTGTTGCCCCATCTTCACCTTTACTCATCCTCACGGTGTCTTAAACCCCACAGTGATGGCAGCATGGTAGTTTCCAACTAGTATTACCAGTAGCTCCTCAGGCCTGAGTTTTGGGGAGTGCCTCAGATATTTCCTGAGGATTCCTGAAGTGAAGCGACCAGGTCACAAAGGCCCCGCCTGTCCCCAGTCACCCACAGAGGGCATAGCCTACTTGAATCCAGCCAGGCCTGGGGGCACGGCTCTCTGTGGCCAGGAAGGGGCCCTGGGGCAGGTAAGGACCCTCTAAGTCCAACCGGCATAGTACTGCCCCACCATCTAGCCTGGTGGGCTATGAGCGTTTCGGGGGTTGTTTCTCAGTCTTCATAACCCAGGAGGAGGCCCACGGGGTCTTGCGCCGGCAGAGGCGTGCCAACTCCTTCCTAGAGGAGCTGCGGCCAGGCTCCCTGGAGCGGGAGTGCAGGGAGGAACAGTGTTCCTTCGAGGAGGCCCGGGAGATCTTCAGGAACACAGAGCGGACGGTGAGTCCACCTTGAGGGGCGCCCTGCAGAGAGGGACTAGGTGGCATCTGGGGTCCCACCAGGGCTCTGCTTCACTCACAGGATGTCACTCTCTCCTGTGCTGCTCCCTCCCTCACCCTGTTCAGGACACTCTGCATAGCATAGCACACTCTCCTGCTCTCTGCCACACCACACATGTCATTTTTACATCGGAAAATGTCATCTGAAAGCACACTCCATGTGTCCTCTAGTGGTACAGCCGCATGGTACAGAGGTTATGGCCTCCCCCTTCCAACGTAGCCTGTGGATAGGGCTATCTTCACTTCTGGTTTCATGTCTGAAAGTTCTATATTTGGGATCTTCAACATGTTCCTTTCCCTTACATTTCCATTTCAATGTTTCTAGGCCACCAGAAAGTGGCCTAGACAGGCCAGTGGCTAGAAGGGAGACAGGGCTTTGGGGTCGGGAGGTTCTAGCACCTTGTTATGGACCCATCTCTGGAATCAACAGAGCCAGGTCAGAGCTCCTGGAGTAAGTGTGCAACCATCTGCTTGGACCCAGGGCCCAGGGTCATTGTTCATTATAGGTCCTGAGCTTTTGTCTTCTTCTTTTTTCTTTTTGTGGTTTTTGGCCGGGGCTAGGCATGAACTCGCCACCACTGGCATATGGGCTGGTACCCTTCTCCTTTGAGCCAGAGGCACCGCCCTATAGTCTTGAGCTTTCTACAGTTACCCCTGACTCACACCATGTTTCCTACCCACAGGACAACTTATACTCAAAGGACAGTTCACACTTACAGGACACCCCACCCCACACAGGACACCTCACACCCATAGGACACCTCACATCACACAGGACACCAAGGATCACACTCACAGGACACCAGACATCACTCTCCCATGATACCTCAGATTCACATTCATAAGACATCACACTCACAGGACACCTCACTTCACACTGACAGGACCTCACATCTCACACAGGACACCTCACATCACACTGACAGGAAGTCACACTCACACAGGACACCTCATGTCACACTGACAGGACCTCACACACTCATAGGACACCTCACATCACACTGACAGGAAGTCACACTCACAGGACACCTCACTTCACACTAACAGGACATCACACTCGCACTCACAGGACACCTCACATCACACTGACAGGATGTCACACTCACACTCACAGGACATCTCACATCACACTGACAGGACATCACACACTCACAGGACACCTCACATCACACTGACAGGATGTCACACACTCACAGGACACCTCACGTCACACTGACAGGACGTCACACACTCACAGGACACCTCACGTCACACTGACAGGACGTCACACTCACACAGGACACCTCACGTCACACTGACAGGACGTCACACTCGCACTCACAGGACACCTCACATCACACTGACAGGAAGTCACACTCACACAGGACACCTCACATCACACTGACAGGACCTCACACACTCATAGGACACCTCACATCACACTGACAGGAAGTCACACTCACACTCACAGGACACCTCACTTCACACTAACAGGACGTCACACTCGCACTCACAGGACACCTCACATCACACAGTTTGTGAATGCCTTTAAATCTATCTTTAAATCCTTCTCCTGATGACAACCCCATGGTGGGTGGGTGCCCTGTCAGAGGACAGGATGGAGGCCCAGAATGTCTGCCTTGTCCCAGTTTCCCAGCTCTGAGGTGGCAGAGTTAGGGCTGACTATGTGCCCTCTGGTGACATCCTGGGGAGGGACGAGAGTAGAAAAAAAAAAAATGTCCTTCTTGAGATGATCCCACCTCATCTCCAGAAAAAGATCTGGATTCTCGAACTCATCAGAGCAAAGCGCCCACCCCAGGCCTCCCCACCCATCAGTCCTTGTTGTAGATACCGTGGCTGGTGCGTCTGGGCAGTGGGGTCTCATGCAGCTTTCTCCCTTGCTCCTTCAGAAGCAGTTCTGGATTTCTTACAACGGTGAGTCAGTCAACAGCTCATTTTGATCCTGCCCACCAGGCTTCTCCATAGCACACTAACACAAGCCCATTCCACAGATGGGGACCAGTGCGCCTCAAATCCATGCCAGAACGGGGGTTCCTGTGAGGACCAGCTCCAATCCTATGTCTGCTTCTGCCTCCCTGAATTTGAGGGCCGGAACTGTGAGACAAGTGAGGCTCTGCTCCCTGTCTCCTGTCCCCTGTCCTCTAGTGTGCCAATGGCCCTGGCAGCATAGAGGCCACCTGGCTGACCAAAACATGGGTGTGCACACTGGTCCAGCCAGGGCTCAGCCCCAGAGGGAGGTCAATCAGGATGACCTTGAAGGCCCCTTCCAACATGACAGCCTTCCATCTAGGGCTTTAAGGCTCTAATTCTCAGACTTGATGGCCCCTTGGGCTCTAGCCCTGCTAAGTTCTGATGGGCCTGGAGAGGGCCCAGGCGAGTCTCTTTCATGTCCCACCAGGCAGGGAAGCTAAACTTCAAACGGCTCTACCTCTCTTTATAAGGGGATGAATTTTCTTTCTGTCTACCAAATATTCAACTATACAAAGTTCAGGGCCCTTGGTCCCCTTGAGGTTTAGTCACTCACCAAAAGGCCTCACACCTAGAGGCTGATACAGTCACAGCATAACTGGGCAGCTGTCCTCTCTTGGTGGAGTCCTCAGTTCTCCCAGAACCTTGTGTGACAAGATGAATGAAGTGCTTTCCTCCCTGGGAGGCTGCCCTGAAGCTCAGGGTGACTGCTCACCTGCTGACCTAAGTCTCACCCCCTCGAGGTGAGGTAGATACATTGGCCTGAGGCCTTCACCATAAACTATATTGTTAGCTAAACCATCCCACATGCCCCAAGGCCTGGATAAGCAATAACATTCCCTGGACAGGACCTTCCAAGGCTTGGTGGTCACCTCCCAGGAGCCAAGGACAAAGGCCACTCCTCTTTGACAAGATCTAGGCTTTACCATCCAGGTGCTCAGCCTCTCAGTGAGTTAGATTTTCTGGGGTACAGCCATTGCCTTCTCCAAGCATAACAGAGCCCAGAGAGCAGGGAGGGAAACTGAGGAAAGATACCCGTGCGGCTCAACCTCTGGTGCACAACTGCCCAGGATGAGCCTCCCACAGGGCAGCTCCCATTCCCCACACCAAGCTCAACTCATCTTTCCGAGCCCATTGTCAGTGCTGAGACTGTCCCCAGCTGGCTTACAGGCCTGCTGGCACAAGGCATGCTTGGAGACTATTACCTCTCTGACCCTCTTGCTGGCAGTGTCTCTTCAGTAGGACACTTTTCACTGTCTGCAAGGGGGTTTCACTGCTTCCCAGGGCCCTCCTCAGCTTCCCATCAGCTGTTTGCAAGGGTGATTGTCCTGGAGGTCACCATCTGCCAGCCTGGCGTCCCCTAATGCCATCAAGGTGGCCCTGCCCCCCACTGGCCATACTGCTTGGACATGTGACTCCTCCAGCTCCAGGTCCCATCCTCCAGAACGAATCCCAGAGCAAGTGGTGTCAGGTCCCCACAGCCCACAGCTGAGCACCACTATCAAAGCGGACCACCCTGCCATGGGGCAGTTTTCACAGACTCTAAGGCGGCCCCTCTCAGGCCATAACCTTCCTGTCCCTAGACAAGAATGACCAGCTGATCTGCTCAAACGAGAACGGTGGCTGTGAGCAATACTGCAGCGACCACATGGAGGCCAAGCGCTCCTGCTGGTGCCACGAGGGGTACTCTCTGCAACCGGATGGGGTGTCCTGTGCGCCCACAGGTGATGAAGTTCTGGGGCTCTTTGCTGTGTTTGTGCCCCAGATGCCTTGTCCTGCTATAAGTCACCTTCCTGGCTAAGAGGTGGGGGCAGCGTAGCATCCTCTGAGCACCTGCTGCTGGCTGGGGGTGGAGGGCAGAGAGGTGCCAGCCAGAGCCACAGTGAGCAGGACGGGCACCCTGGGGCAGTTCTCTGGATGGGTTCCCTGCTTATTCCAGCCAAGCCTGAGAAGCGCTCAAGGCTGTCTCACTCCTGTTCCCCTGTGGGGCCTCTGCCAGCGCTTGTGAGTTTATATCGACACACCCAGAGTCTGTACCAACTGCTGCACAAGTCTAGATTCTAAAACATTTTAAAGGCATGTGCTCTTAGGAAAATGGAATTGTTCTCCAGAGCAACCTCAAACTGATGGGGCTGCAGTTCCAAAGGCTGGGATACCCCAAACTGGCTGTGTCTCTTCAGGGGTAGAGGTCTCTAGTCACCTGAGCCTGAAATTGCTGCCACCACCACAGGTTTCTTCTCTGGCCCAAGGACTTTACTGGACCAGACTAAACAACAGGCATGGGATCAAAACAGTACCCCAGTTCCAGCCGTGGCTCCTCTGAAGATGGAGCTTCCTTCACCTTTCATTGAATTCACAGGGCACGTCCTCTCCCTAGGAAAGCTAGCAGGGCCTGGTGCCCCGGTGCAGCCCCACCTGCTGTCAGCCTGGCAGTTAGCACAGGCTCCCAGCTGAGCCCTGCCCAGGCCCTGCACCCCCCACCCCATGGTGCCCAGCTCTTAGGGAACAGGAGCTTCTGAGCCTCTACCCACCGACATGTCATCTTTCACAAACCTTTCATCTTGCTGACTTTTGTTTTTTGCAGTTGAATATCCATGTGGAAAAATACCTATTCTGGAAAAAAGAAACACAAGCAGCCCTGAAGGCCGAATTGTGGGGGGCAAAGTGTGCCGCAAAGGGGAGTGTCCATGGCAGGTAAGGTAGGGCTTCCCTGGCCCAAGGTGTTCTGGCCCTGGCCACCCCTCTATGAGGGGTGTGGAGCCTCCTGAATGAGACCAGTTAGCAGGCCTCAGAGTGAAACCAGGTGCCCAGCCCCAGGCTGGCCCACACCTTGCTCCCAGCTGGGCAGCGTCCTCCCTGCTGTTAGTGGGAAAGGGAAGAAAAGAATGTGACATTTCGGCTCGGCGCCTGTGGCTCAATCAGCTAAGGCGCCAGCCAGGTACACCTAAGGTGGCGGGTTCGAATCCCCAGCCCGGGCCCGCCAAACAACAATGATGGCTGCAACCAAAAAATGGCCGGGCGTTGTGGCGGGCGCCTGTGGTCCCAGCTACTTGGGAGGTGGAGGCAGGAGACTCGCTTGAGACCAGGAGTTGGAGGTTGCTGTGAGTTGTGATGCCATGGCACTCTACCCAGGGGGATAGCTTGAGGCTCCGTCTCAAAAAAAAAAAAAAAAAGAAAGAAAAGAAACTGATAAATTATCAGTTGCCACTGGGCAGAGAAACTGGATGGATGGCGTGTGATGCAGATAATGATGTGAATGTATGACAATCAAAAAATAAATATAGATGAAATAAGAAAAGTGTATTAACAGCTATTTACTCATACACCACAAATATTATTGAGCCACTGTTACATGCTAGACCCTCTTCTAAGTGCTGAGAACTCAACGATTAACAAAACAGGCAAGAATCCCTGCCCTGTGGGTTTTATGTTCTGGTGGGAGAGAAACGATAAACATAATAAACAAATGAAGTGTAGAGCACACCAGAAATAGTGGATGCTGGTGGTGGGTTAGGGAATAAAGCAGTCAGCAGCATGGGGGATGGCAGGGTGTCTATTTCTAAAGGGTGGTCAGTGTAGGCCCCTCTGAATGACAAGGTTTCTACAGAGACTCAAAGGAGGCAAAGGAGCGAGCCCTGCAGATATCTGGGGGAAGAAACTTCCAGGCAGAGGGAGCAGCAGGGGCAAGGCTCTGTGTGGGGAGAGCACTTGGCATGTTCAAGGAACAGGAGGGGCCATTGTCACTGGACTGAGGCTGCAGGGTAGGAGAGAGATAGAGAGAGAGGGAGAGAAAGAGGGGCAGGTCCCATAGAGCATTTCAGATCACAGTGAAGAATTCAGCTTTTAGTTTGAATAAAATTGAGAGCTGCTGGAAGTTCTTAGTAGAGTATAGTGATCTTACTTATATTTTAAAAGGATTGTTCTGGCATGGAACAAAGAGAAAGGACCTAATAGGGAGGTAAAGATAGAAATGGGAAGAGCAATTAGGAAGCTATTATAATAATCCAGGTGAATGATTATAGTGCTACATTAGTTTCCTAGGGCCATCATAACACATTGCCATAAACTGTGTGCCTTGAAGCAACAGAAATTTATTTTCTTACAGTTCCAGAGGCCAGAAGTCCTAAATCAAGGTGCCACCAGGGCTCTGCTCCACCCAAAGGCTCTAGTGAAGAATTTGCCCTTCTTCCAACTTCTGGTGGCTCCTGGCATTCCTTGATTGAGACTGCACATTTGTGATTTCTGCCTCTGTCTTCACATGGCCTTTTCCCCTGTGTCCCTGTGTCTGTAACCTCCCTTTGCCTTTCCCTTATAAGGACACCAGTCATTGGATTTAGGACCCACTTTGAATCCAGAATAATCTTGTCTTGAAGTCCTTAATTACACCTGCAAAGACCTTTTTTCCAAATAAGGTCATAGTCATAGCTTCCTCAGGTTAGGACTTGGAGAGGTCTTTTGGGGAACCATAGCTCAATTCACAATAATAGCTTAGAACCAGGAAGATAGCAGTATTGAAAACATTCTTTAAAATAAAATAAAATAAAATAAAATAAACAGTCTTGACATGTCTTCACGGTAGAGCCCAAAGGATTTGAGGATTAACAGAATGAGAGAAGTCAAAAATGACTCCAAGTTGTTTCCAGCAGCTAGAAGGATGGAGTTGCCACCAATCAAGATTGGGAACGTTGCAGGTGGATCAGTTTGTGGGGAAGCATAGACCAGAAGTTCAGGTTTGAACATCGTAAGTTTGAGATGAGTATTAAGCATCTAAGTGGCGATGCCAGTGGATGGGTAGATATAAATGCTGGAGTCAAGGGAAGAGTTCTAGGCTAGAGACATAAATCTGTGAGCCCTTGGCATATACATGGTATTTAAAGCCATAGAGCAAGATGAGATTGTCACGGCAGTGATTATGTCAGAAGGAGAGAACAGAATCTGTACCTAGGTCCCACTCTGGGCTGTAGGTTGAGATAAATTTGATGACTCCTGCTCCCAAGTAGCCCATGGTCCACAGCAGGAAACAGATGCATAGATCAGTGCTCAGAAGTGTCCCAAAGGGGGCCAGCCACCCTCTTCCCAAATCAGCATCCAGGACACCCTCAGGTACCTACTCTTCCTTAAAACACCTTCCAAGTGGCCAATAAGGCTTCTAATTAATACAGACCTTCAACAATGGTTCTTTTAGACCAATATAGACGGTCTCTTCAGTAATGGTTCTTTTAGGCCAATATAGACCTTCAGTAATGGTTCTTTTAGACCCCATATGTGCAAAAAAGTAAGACTAAGAACAGGGAGGGCAAAGCCCCTAGTGGTTTGAGGATGTTCTTTATACTCTCCATGAGGACCCAGGCAGAGGCACCCCCAGGTTCATCTCCACTACAGCAGAGAGTTCCCATTTCTGATTTTCCTTTACAAACAAAAGGCCAGTATAACACATCTACTCAGATGAGAATAACTCTGCCTCTCTGAGAGGCATTGCCACCATCTCTTCATTTTAGCAGTCTTCAATCTACATCTCTGTTTGTTGAAAGATGAGAAAACAAATATATTGGCAAGTTGTCATGAAATATTTTCTCCCCAAATCCGATATACTGTGTGTGATTCAAATCTATTTATATGCTTAGGAAATTAAAATCAATGCTTCTATTTGTAGCAAGGCCATTTGTTGTTATCAAGTTTGCCTTCACAATGAAGAGACTGGCGAGAGCTTTCTCCATTCAGGAAGCTTGCATGTTTCTGATGGGGCCAAGGTCATAACACAGGCAGGAGTGGTCAGTTCAAGCAAAGCCCAGGGCAAGAATGTCATGCTTCTGTGGACTGTCAGTTTGGTTAAGTTGTAATAGCCTTAGGCTATACGTTCTTGAAATTATGTCTTTAGGGGTATAGGGAAGCAGGAATTGGCCTATACTATTAGAGTTTCAATTTGCACAACTAATAATTCATACCTCATTAAAATATGCATATCCTCCAACCTGGTCATTCCTCATATGAGAACAAAGCCTACACATATGGCCACGTATGTGCAGAAAGCATATTGCAAAGATTCACCTACAGCACTCTTAATAATAAGCACAAAACTGGAAACAACCTATACATCTGTCAATATGTTTTTGGTGCCCCATCTGTATAAGGAATATTGTGTCTCTTTTCAAAGGCCGGATTTATTTGTGTGCCAGAACCACCATAGCATATACCAGAGACAGACTAGGTGGCTCAAATATCAGAAATTTATTTCCTCACAGTTCTGAAGTGTACAAGTCTGAGATCACGGTGTCAGTGGTGAGGGGGGCTGACATCCAAGGCCCTTCTGCTTGGCTTGCAGATGGCCGCCCCTCTCCCTGTGTCTTCACACACTTGCCTCTCTGTGCATGCATGTCTGGTGTCTCTATTTCTTTTTTTGCCAATGGGCCCACGAGAATCAGTCCTTTTTTTTTTTTTTTTTTTTATTTTTTGCAGTTTGGCCAGGGCCAGGGATGAACCCCCCACCTTCGGTATATGGGGTTGGCGACCTACTCCTTTGAGCCACAGGTGCCACCCTGGTGTCTCTATTTCTAGGTCCTAATTTTTCTTCTTAGAAGGACACCAGTCATATAGGATTAGGGCCCACCCTAATCTAACCATCTAACAATCCATTTTAATTTAATGGCCTCTTCAAAGGTCTTGTATCCCAAAATACAGTTGCATTCTGAAGCTTTGGGGTGTTAACAGCTTCAACATAGGAATTTTAGGGGGACAAAATTCAGCCTATAACAAAATGCTAAAATTCTGCAAGGCAGAATGGGGACCCACATGGATGAATGCAGTCTTGCCGGTGAGTTCAAAATGTCATTCATTGCACAAGATGGCTTTAGAGGTCAGCCTGGACCACATATCACATGAAGACTCGAAGGTGCGCATGTGACCGCATGGAACTTGCGGTATAACATGATACACCTGCTGGGAAAGCGGCTGCAAATTTAGCCGAGCGAGGTGAGGGTTCCACTGCCCTTAGACTTCAGTAGCCGCAGCCCAGGGGCTGGATCCAGCTGACAGACATACTTTGGCCCACAAAATGCCATAAAAATCCAAAAACCGGTCAAAAATATCTGATAAAAAGAAAACATTTTCAAGTATAAAACCAGATCTCCTGCAGCTTTTGAAAAGTTCAAAGGATCAGGCACCCTCCTTTGGTGGCCACACCTGGCAGGGTTGGAGGATCGTCTTCTTCCTTCAGATCAAGTATCTGCTCACCGGTTTGCCATGATGCTCTCCACTCCACCATAATGCTCTCCACTCCACCATGATGCTCTCCACTCCGCCATGGTGCTCTCCACTCTGTGTCACCCTATGGTAGTGATGCTGGCTGCTCATTTTATTGCTAAATTTTCAGAGAAGAACCCTATATCCATGTCTCTGTGAAAAGTGGACACGAGAGAGAATGAGGCAGCCATGTGATTTTACTGTACTTGGCTTGTTCTATTTTCTACTAGAAAATAATGCGTGTAGAAGTTTGAATTTGCAGTCTTGGAGTACAGTACACATAGAGGATGAAAGACAGCGTTTAGGAAGGTCTTATGGGCGGGGTTAGCGAGGCTGTAGATGTCTAGCTTGGAGAAGCAAAGGCTCCAAGGACGTATCAGTGAAAGGACTATCCCAGGACAGAGAAACTAGCCTGTGTGTTACTTTGGTGGGCAGACCAGTTGATGAGAGTTCTAGGGAAGCAGCTTTCCACTTAATATATGGATGAGTTTGGGGGCAATCAAGCTTTCCAAATAGGAAAACACGTTGTCTAGAGTAGCAGTCCCAACTTTTTGGCACCAGGGACTGGTTTCATGGAAGACAGTTTTTCCATAAACTGGGTGTGGGGGAGTGGGGATGGTTTTGATATGAATCTGAAAGCACTTGATTTATTACAGTCTCTGTGCAGTCAAACCTCTCTGCTAATGATAGTCTGTATTTGCAGCCGCTCCCCAGTGCTAGCCTCATAGCCTTAGCTCCACCTCACATCATCAGGCATCAGACTCTTATAAGGTGTGAAACCTGGACCCCTCCCATGTGCAGTTTACAGTAGGTTTCATGCTCTCATGAGAATCTAATGCTGATCTGACAGGAGGCAGAGCTTAGCCAGTGATGGGAGCAATGGGGAGCAGCTGTAAATACAGACAAAGCTTTGCTCGCTTGCCTGCCACTCACCTCTTGCTATGTGGCTGGTCTGCAGCCTGGGGATTGGGGTCCACAGATCTAGAGGAGTGGAGAAGTGGCAGAGGGGCACAGAGGTTGTTAGAGAACGAGGTCAAAAGGATGAAGGAGAGGCAATATACACAACCAGGAATTCTGGTCCCCCCTATTTATTCACTGTGCCCTCGAGTTTCTTAATTTGACGTCTGTGATTTGGACATTAAAATCATGCTACCTTTTAGAGATGTGATGAGGGCAAAATTAAAGAGTGCAAGTAAATTATTTTGCATAACATTTGGCATGAGGTAAACACTCAATAAATGCTGGCTATTATTATTTGCAACTGGGTGAGAGGTTGGATCATTTATCTCTAAGAACATTGCCAAGTCTAAGTTCTGTGATTTTATGTCTCATTCATCTCCATTTCTTCCCTCGAAGAAGTTGCTGAAAAGAAAGAAAATGAGCGAATTTCAATCTCATTTTCGTTTATTGCTTCTCTCTTACTCCCGCCAAGGCACTTCTAACTCATGAAATGGCCATGGGCTAACTATGTGAACTACAGAATTTATTTTTAGCTCCTTCTGTGACTTCTCTTGTACCAAACATCCTGGAAGTCTGCTCAGGTTTGCAGAAGATATGCTCATTGGAAAATGTTTGCTCATCTCCAAACATCTTCAAATGTAACGTTGATTGCCTTGAGCCTTTATATCAGTAGCGATTATCAATGGACTGAATCAAGTTCAAGATCAATGAGCTTCTTATAAAATGAACCTGGCAGAAGCAGACAGACAAATGCAAAGTGCTGAGCCATTAAATTGAGACAGAAACCTTTTCCTTCAAGCATAGGATGAGTGTGTGCTGATGGTATGGGGTGCTGGGCTTGTGGTTTTCTAGCTAAATTTGGTAGAGGAGGGAAAAATCATAAGAGAACCACAAGTCTGTTCTTTTTCTGGCAGAAGCTGGCTGTGACAGACAACTGCAAAGTATACACCTATTCCTCCTTCCTCCCTCTTAGCCAAAGCTCCTGATTTGCTTAGAATGTACCCAGTTAATACTTTCCCCATCTCCCTTGGTGCAGCTGGTTCGGACCAATGAAACAAAGGCAGTCTTCTCGTTACATGAGAATGATAAGCCTCTTACTTGTTTAAGTCACTGTTTATCAGCCATTCTGTTACTTCTAGCCACACAGAATCCTCCCCCATCCATAGGCCAGCTTTCTTACTAGGTATTTCCATTAATTTCCACTGCATAACAAACTTTATTCTTTCTCAGGATTCTGTGGGTTGACTGAAGCTCAGCTAGACAATTCTACTGCTGGTCTCTCTTGAGGTCCCATGTGGTTGCAGTTAGAAAGTCCAAGATGGCTTTATTCACATGCCTGGCACTTTGACAGGGGCAGCTGAAGGGCCAGACCTCTCTTTCTCTCTGTGCGCTCTCTCGTGGCCAGCCTTTTCACGTGGCGGCTGGATTCCGAGAGAGTGAGGTTTCTAAGACACCACATTCCAGTGTGCAAGCACTTATCAAGCCTCTGCTGGCATCGTGCCTGCTAATGACCCGCTGGCCAAGCCCGGTCACCCACAATGGTCATCAGACTAACAATGTACCACACTAGAGATGTGGTGATATGCTCTTTACACAGAGGATAGGACTGTATAAACCTCCAAGCCCTCTCTAAACAGGGAAGTCTTTTTCACTGTATTTTCTATGTTTTCATCCTCCTTCCCTGTCTTACCCATTTCCTTTTTCTCTCACTGTAATGACCACCTCCCCTTCCTGAAGAAAAGGGAAAAAATTTTTATCAATTCCAAGTTCGTAAGAAGCATCTCTATAAATTAGGATCTAGAAATTAAAGTCTGAACTTTTAAAACTATAGTTATAAACTAATAGCCTCCAGACACGTTTTGATGGGGGCACAGTTTTTTAAGATAGGGAGGCTTCATCTTAGAATCTGTATTCTCAGTCCTCGCATTATGGAATATTCCTGTTACATGAAGTCTCTGTCTCTGCCTTGAGCATCTTTCTGTAATCCAGAAACAGTGGCTTTGTAATCAACGGGCTTTGATATGAGATGCTATAAAGAAGAGTCTGGGGTCCTGTATTTAAACAGTTAAATGCAGGTGAACCCACTACCAGCTTTTACCATGATTAAGTCAAACAAGGATACTAAAAAGAGGTGGGATTTTTTCAAAAGCTTCTTTTGAAAATTGAAAGGGGAAGTAGCCCTAGGCCCACATTCTTCCATGGCAACAACTGGCAGGAGCTAAGTTGAAGCCTCCCCCTTTTCGAGGGCCCAGTATTGTCTAGTTCACCACAGCTGTCACCATTCAATGTGACTGTCGCATTCACATTGGAAAGACAGGTTGGTCCTAGAGGTGATCTGGTTTGTCCACCTCACTCATTTCTGTTACCTTCCTGGTCTCTGAAGCTTTGTGACTTGCAACCCTGCTTTAAACAGACTCTGAAATGTCTCCCATTCACTGTTTCCCTCACCAGGCAAGTCATCTCCTCTCCACAAAATGTGCACATCGTTATTTTGCATCCTCCATAATTCCAGCATTCTCTAAAGCCTTCCCCGGCTTGCAGCCAGTTCATCAAATAATCTGTTGCCTTTTGTTTAAACAGTGCCTGAAATCCCAGCTCCTTAAATGTCCTTGCTTGACTTAATAATGGCAAAGCCAATAGTGGATTCATCTGCATTTAACTGTGCTCAAATCCAGGACCCCAGACTCTGCTCCTCCTTCACAGCATCTCATGTCAAATCTTGTTGCTTGCAAAAGCTGCTGTTTCTGAATTATAGGAAGATGCTCCAGACACAAGGACAGAGGCTCCATGTAAGGAAATATTCCATAATGTGAAGACTGAGAAACATAATTGAGTCTTTTTCAAAGTGACAAATTTGGTCCAAATTTGGGGAATCATTGAGCGCAGCACTTCTCAAAGCGTGGTCCTTAGAGCGGCATCACCTGCAAATTCCTTGGAAATGCAAAGCCTTGAGTCCCGCCCCAGACCTAGGACTTAGAAACTCGGGGGAGTAGGGCCATCTGTGTTTGAACAAACTGCCCAGGGCATACTTCCATCTGAGAAGCATCGACTTAGAGCTCTCCCACATAATGAGACTTGCGTTCCAACTGAGCTAAGCAGAGTGAGTGGACCCCTCCGCAAGAGGCAGCTGGTTCTGCTGTCTTTTTCACACACTCTGAAGTCCATTATGTCTGCAGATAAGTGATTCTCGAAGTGGCCCAGCAGCAGCACCACCTAAGGAATGATTTCTAGCCTCCCTCCCTGCTCCAAATCGACAGGTCTGGGCTGGAGCCTGGAAATGTGCAGCTCTAACAAGCTCCTCAGGTGATACCAGTGATGAGTCAGGCTGGGAAACCATTTGTGGAAAGGACCTGCTAATGGGTTTACTTCTTTCTACCTCCCACCAAGCACAGGTTGGCAATTTGGTGTGTTCCTGGAGAATGCCTTGAAAGCCTGTCAATTCTGCCACTGTGTTTGGAGAGCCACTGAGAGGCAATGGGGCACCTAAGGAGTTTTTCAACTAAGAAGTGTTTAAAAGCACCTTCTTGCACTCTGCCCCTCTTCCACGTACAAAGTGCAGCTCCCTCACCCTACTGCCCACAGAGCCAAACTCTTTGGTCTGCCAGCCCTTTGGGGCTTTCTGTAATGGCATTTGACCTATAATATGCTTTCCGCCTGGCCACAGGGGATGTTTGGAGACCTTCTGGAGGGTTAATAAATAAATGATGGGCTTCCTTCTGGCCACAGGAAACCATCTCAAGGTCAATGATATTGCAGAGTAGGACTTTACAGGGCTTGCTAGGATTAAAAAAATCATCAGTTCCCACTAACCACATCCCCTCTTTTCTGAAACTTTGAAGCTTCGCTGCAGCAAAAAGAAGCACAATTAAGCCTCGATAAAATTTTAATAGCGGGAATTATGCACTCTGCAACCAGCCTACAATTAGCCGTTGCTATGCTACGGGCAGAACCTAATCACGATAATGAGGCAAACAAAGGGAGGGAATTAATCAGGGCTATAAGGTTAGTGCACAGCCAGTTCCATCTCAGAGCACTGATTTCTGAAACACAGCAGTTGGGCCCCTGGGAAATCTGAGTCCTATACAAGGTTAGATCAGCTGGTGTGTGTATCTGGTGAGTGTGATGGTCCAAGTGAGGGAGACTATATGCCGTATCATCCCCACCATCGCCATGAGGATGCGTTTGTTTTAAAAAAAGAAGCTGCCCCTACTCTGCAGTAAACCAGGCCAGCTTCTGTGCTCGAGAGATTGTTATACAAGACACAAGCCCTGCCCACTATTCCAAGTGTGGTCCTTGGACCAGCTGCGTCGGCACCACCCGGGAGTTTGTTAGAAAGGCGGAATACTCAGGCTCACCCCAGACCTCCCAAATCATATTGGATTTTAATGGATCCCAGGTGACTTGTGTGCACACTGAAGTACAGATGTCCTGATCCAGGAGATTTCAACTTCGTAATAACAACTGTTGCAATTATAATTATAATAATCATTATTTCTGCCAGCTTCTGCACAGGGCATTCAACATATGTGATTATCTCAAGTAATCCTCACCATAACGCTATGGGAAGAATCTGAGGTTCAGATTCTGAATGATTAAGATATGTCAAAAATTTGCTCAGGTCACTCAACGAGTAACAGAAGGAAACAGAATTATAATCCTAGGGTTTCTTGATTCCAAAGCTAGGTTCTTAACTATTGGTCCACAAAGGCTCCTATCACACATAGACCAAGGGTGAATAAAGATAGTCAGAATTCAGATTAGTGTATGACAAAAGGCCACAAGTCAGTTTTTTTTACAAAGAGGATAGATTTAGGGGATCATAAAGGGGCAATGGTCCATTTTGCTGGGGGTGACCAAGGGTGGAGGAAGCAGTATTTGAGCTGGTGTTTGAATGATGAGTAGGACGTAGGCAGATATAATGGTGGGAGGATGTCTCACGTAGCAGGATCAGCAGAGGCAGAGCACAGTGATTTGAAGGCAGGAAGGATGTCTGCAGGGCTAATGAACAGAACATCTCGATATGTTGCATATGTGAGGTAAAGCTAGATTACGGAAGGCCTCAACCATCCAGATAAGGACTCGGTGGTGAGGATCCATGGAGGGTATCTGACCAGGGGCATGATGTGCTCAGGCCAACCTCTAGAAAGATCTGTCCTGGCTGTGGAGAGCTGCATAGAGAAGATAAGAGAACTCTAGCCACCATGGGGCCAGAGGGACTAGAAAGGAAGGGGTAGCAAGAGATTCCACGTGGAAAGGAGGACAGGGCCCGGACCTGGGGGGAGAATGGGCCAGGGCACTAGATAGATCAGAGCCTCTAGCTCCCAGCCGGGAGAACACTGGAGTCAGAGGGAGGATAGTTTGGGGAGAAAATGGTGGCCTGGTTTGAGATGCAATACATTTTTTATTCAGCAAATGTTTATTGAGAGGGACAGCAAAATGAGTAAGGCACAGAAGTCCACAACTACGACAGCTAATATTGACTAGGGACTATGTGCCAGGCCCGAGCTCAGTGATTAACAGCCATTGCCCTGTGACCCTCACCATAGACTCCTGAAATGAGTTGTTACCTGGGGACTTCCAACTCAGGCTGCCTGTGAAAATTACCTCAGCAACTTTAAAAAAATACCAGTCCCTGAGGTCCATCTCACTAAAGATATATGTGCTGTTATGGACCTGAGTGATGGTCCTGGTTCAAAGCTAGGAAGGTCTCAGCTGAATCTTAGTGGAGCCTCGGGTTTTGTCAATGCTCTATAGACAAAGACCATCGGGAACACATTGGAAGTTACACAGGTTGGGTTTATCGCCACTGCAGCATGGGGGATCATAGGGTGTGTTTTCTCCAGGAGAGGATGTTGGAACAGATCACAGGATTGGGGCTTTGGTGAGATGACTTGAGACAGGGTCCAAGAAAGTGGGGGTTACTATAGACTGGGTGCTGACAGAAAGCAGGGACAATTCTATGATTGAGATCTCAATACATCTCGCCTATGGGGGCTTGGAGAGACTAGAACACAGGTAAAGTTGAAATTGTTGAAGAAGTAGCAGCCGCTCATCTTGGCCAGGAGAGGGGGTGTGGTATTTTGTGGGTGGCAGAGTGACTTTGTCCTTGTCTGTGCTGGAAGAAATTATGAAGTGGCCTGCTTCATCTCATGTTATTCTGGTCCCAGAGTAAACTGGTCTGAGGTCGATGTCCTGGGAAATTGTTTACATCCAGCAGGAGATGGCACGGCCTAGTAGTGAGGCTCAGGCTGGCTTCTGAATGTCGGGGGCTGCTGTTTTCTTTCCTTAGTCCTCGCCGACTCCCCATCCATACCTCCCACTGCCAAAGGAAAGAGAAAGTAGGGTAGAGGGAGACAGAAAGAGGGAAAGAAGTTTTACAATTAAGAAAGTGAAAAGAAGAGATGAGAGGAAAAAGGTGAGGGAGAAAAAAACCTATGACTTTCGTTTCCCAGCTCTGAATTATACTGTTTCTCAGCTGAATCTGGGACAGGAAGGAGAGGAAGGGGAAGCCGTCATTAATCTGTCACTGCCACGCAGCCAAGCCCTCATGTGTCAGCAGTGACCTTGTCACTGCCATCCCCCTTTGAGCAGGAACTCTTTCCCGCCATCTGTTTGGCCTTGGGTGATTGGTGGGGCTCAGCTTGGTGTGAAAGGAACACACTCGTGTGAGGGAGGGAGGGGCAGTGAGCGCATCCAGGGAGCCAGCCTGCAGCTTCTGGGCGTGTGTGTGTGTGTGTGTGTGTGTGTGTGCACGCGCGCGCGCCCACACACTCACTCTGGTTTAGAGAAGTCTTGCCCAGACTGTTCCTGAGATAGATTGTTGCCCGAGGTGTGTGTGTGAGATCTCTCCCTGAATCAGGAGTCCTGGCCCCAGTTTGACATCCTGTGGCCTCTGCCCCAACTTATCTAGAGGAGGGGGACATGCATCTGGGTCCCCTGTGCTCCCACCTGGCTCCAAGGCCTGACATCTGAGGGCTGGTACCTCCCCTCCTCCGTGCAGCTGGCACTACGAAACAGGGGGTTTGAGGGCCTTGGAGACAGAAGGGGCAGGTGGCATCAAACCTGCCATGTCTTCTGTGCCTTTCTTGACTTGGCTCGGGCCTTTCCTATTCCTGGAATGTCTATCTCTACCTTGCCTGATTCAGCCTTCAAGACTGAATGCAAATGCCTGCTTCCCCCAGCCAAATCAATTATTCCCCCCTCCCTACTCCCAGAGAGGGGCTTTGCTCTTGCTTCTACAGAAAAACTTCACACACTGTGTTTATTGTTATATGTTCCTTACCTGAGTGTCTCTCCAGCTGGACAGGGAGCTGGTTAATTTATTGCTTGGTCCTCTGCCCCTGGAACACTGTCAGACTCATAGGAGACATTTGGGAAATGCTTTGGAAGAGCAGGAGGGGAGGGGGAGAGAAGACTTTATAACCCTATCTAAATGCCCAGCAATGACCTAGAGATTATAGGACGTTCAGAAGAAGACAGTCTTCTCTCTGACAGCTAACATAGAGCCTGGTTGATGTAAAAGGCAGGCAGTTCATTCCTCATTGGGGCCAACCTAGAGCTGGCTGTCCCCACCTCTTCCTTGTCCCACCGTACAGGAGCATCTGTGGAGTCAGGAGTGTGACTAAGGCAGACCTGGGAGAGCCCTGAGCTCAGGAAGCACATAGGCCTCAGAGAGGAGCAGCTGTCCTAGTGCTAGCCCGGGGAAGGCCTCAGAGGAAGAGGTAACTGGCAGCTAGCTCCTCTGTTAACACAATTTTAACCCAGTGACTTCTGCTGCTCTGAGAAGCCACAGAAAGAAAAACAGAAATGAAAACAAAAGCCAAGATCCCAGGGAAACAAGTTGAGGGAACTGGGGATTAGGAAACATATTACTCATCCTCTGAGCTCCCTTGGGCAAAGCAGACCTACTTCAGTACTCATCTGGTGTGACCAGGTCCCTGGGCAGATGCAGGCTGTCATCTCCAGGCTGTTGTCTAGGCCCCGGCAGGGGGGAACCTGCATGCTGTGATGTTCAAGTGGAGCTGAGTCTCAGCCTCCTCTTTGCAGACTCAAATTGTGGAGCTTTTCAATTATGCACTTTAGCGAGCAAGCTTCAGTGGTGATGCTGAATGAGAATGATGATCAGCACATGCATAATGATTCATGCCACTCATAACTGGTGAGACACGTGGAGAGAATAGGGAGAAGTAATTAAGGTAGGAGGGATTTCTCTTTTCTTTTTCAGCTTCAGATGAACATGTTGGTCAGCACCTGGGGACTTGCCAACTTGTCAAGTCCTACCTCAAGGCCATGTCGGGAGCCACAGAGAGGCCACGTTTCAGAAGTTCAGAGATTAGGCGGGAGGGAGAGAGATTTGGGAATAACATCTGAAATGTCCTCCTGAGTCAACCCCTACTGGATGTCAGGGGAACAAGAGACAAGATCCTGGCAGTTGTGATTTCAAAGGCTCTTGGCACAGCAGAATGGCCTACTGGAAGTCACGTAGACCAGGGTTCAAATCCTAGCTCCCCCACCTGCTAATTCTGTGATCTTAGAAAAGGCATTTGAACTCTCCAAGCTTCCATTCCATCATTGGTAACAATGAGACCATGGCTATTGTATGAGGCTGGTAGGATGTGGATTGAATTAAAGGAGATGGCATACGGGAAAGGAGGGAGCACGGGGCTTGGCATATTAGAGATGCCCCATATGGAAGTTCTCTTTCTCCACCCCATACCCCTGCACAGGACAGGAGCATCCCCTCCTGGCTCCACTCTGCCAATATACTCAGATATCTCAGTTTCTCATCAAAATTAATTATCCAGAAGTTATCAATGAGCATCTCCTTGGCAAAGAGGATATACTTGGCTGGAGGTGGTGGCTGGTGAGTTCTAAATATTGACTCTTCTGTGTGTAAAGCAGAACTTCTAATTTGTCCCAAAGGTTATCCATCCAACTGCAGGTTGAGTCTCAAGGTAGAACAGCCTGGGATTGGATATGAGTCTCTCCTTTCCCATCACGTTTTTATGGACTCAAATCATCTCTCTGTCCAGATTGCTGGCCTCCAAGTTTTCAGCGTCAAGTGATTCATCTCAAAGGCCACCCCTACGGGCCCCTCATCTGCTGTTTAATTGGAGAAGGAGGTGCGAGAGGCCCGGGGGCCTTAATTGCATTTGTTAATGGGTAGGTGCAATTATCCCTGCCTCACTCCTGCACACTGCCAGGCAGACAGAGATGATTAAGGGGGTCTTTGCAACTCCAGCTCCCTGTAGCCCTCTCCACTAATTGAGCAGTGGGGGAAGTGATGTTGAGCTCCCTCACTCCTTTCTTTAAATTAACTCCTGGCTCCAAAGTCCTCCTTGGAGCCGTGTGTTGGCCACATGGCTCAAAGCATTCAGTTCCAACCCCATTCGTCACCTGTCACCTAGGCATGAGCCCAGCCAGACCATCAGTGGGTCTATCCATCACCCACAGGCTCGGAGTACTGAGGAAGGGGAGTGCCTTCATGGCCCTGAGGGTGATATCATCCAGCTTGGTGGTAGCACTCGACTTTCCCATTGTCCTCTATACCTTGGCCACCTGTGCTCAGCCCCACTCTGACTTCCACCCTTGCCTTACTGGTCCCCTGCTCTTTGACTCTATGTGATCTCCACCAAGCAGCCGGTGTGGTCAGCGCTGAAATGCAAATGGGATCAATGCTAAAAACCTTCTATAGCTTCCCAGGGCATTCAGAATGCAATATGAGCTCCATGCCAGCAGGTGCTGGCGACTTGGTCCCTGACACACTCTCCATTGTCAGCCTGTATCCCTCTGGCCCTTCCTTAAAGCTCCAGCCACACTGGTCTTCTTTGTCTACTTCCCCAAATACACCAAGCTCTTTCCAGCCTCGGGGCCTGTGTACATGCTCTTCCCTCTGCTTAGAAGAAGTGGCCTTCACCCTTTTCATGGTTAGCTCCTTCTCACACTTCAGCTCTCCAGGTCTCCATTTAAATGTTGTTTGGAGAAGACTTCTGTCCTTCTGGATTCCCATGTCTTAAGTAGTTTCCTGTACTTTTAGTTCTTTTTTTTTCTACAAGTTTTGTTCTTTTGCTCTACATTTTTGCTATTGTCATTTCTGTCCCGTTAAACTCATGGAGACTGTAAGCTCCATGAGATCAGGATCCTTCTTTGGTTCATCACTGCAGCCCAAGGGCCTACTAGAGTGACGGGTTCTTCCTCATTCATTCAGCAGACATTTATTGAGCTCCTACCATGGGGAGACAGCAGTGAATAAACAGGAGAAAAATCCTTGTTCTCCTGGATCTGACATGCTAGAGGGAATCAGGGAGGTAGGCAGTAAACAATTAGCATAAGCTAATCATATGGAATGTTAGATAGTGGCGAGGGCTCTTTTTACCAACCAAGGCTGGTAATGAATAATTCTCTTGGATCTTAGGAATTAGGTAATGATTAAAGACAAAAAGAGAAAGAGAGAGAGTGTGTTTTGGGATGTGAAAGTTCAGTTAATAGAGTGGATAACGCTGAGACCTAGATGCATCGTGTCCCCATGGAATTGAAGACCGTCACTTCCACTGTCTTCCCAATGTCCATCTTGTACCCAGTGCAGCCTCCCGAGTGGGTCTAACTTCACTAGGTAGCACCCCTCTCATGTTCCTCATACCTCCTTCCTCGTTCCCCATGGAAACTCTCCTACCTTACATCCATTGAAGCATGGTATAGTCAAGTGAGCTTGGGATTTGCTTACCTAGCATTCGGTCCCCTTTTTTTTTCTGGAAATCAGCATTCCAATTTTTTTGGGGGGGGGTACCCATTGGAGTAGGCTTGGTAGGACTGTCAATCACAGCAGTCTGCCTCTCCCAGCAAACAGGTGATATTAAGCCCACGCCCTCCCAAAATGTGAATCCTAAATGGAAACACTAAAAGATATTTAAAATAGAAGTTTATTCATTCTGGTGAAATGCTTGTCCATTCCTGGCACCCAGACCCTCAAAGCTACCCTGCTTCCTGTCCTTTCTAATCATGTGTCTTCAACTTTCCCTTTCTTGTGCTGCACCACAGTCCTCCAATGAATTCCTTCTTGCTTATGAGAATGGGGCTTGGTTTCTGTTGCTTGCAACCAGAGATCTCTGAGTGGTACTGACTGACACTGACTGTACCGTACACACCTGTATGGTGGCAGACCAGTTGTCTTGTTTGTTTGGCTGGGTGAACTTGGGCTAGCAGGGACAATTTGGGGGGAATATCTTTGGGCCTCAATTTCTTTGTCACTAAAACAAGGACACTAATAGCAGGGTCCTCTTCGCAATTATTGTGAGGATTAAAAGGCTTGAAGTGTTTGCATACTAAAGTGCTTGGCAGTCCTCCCCCTCCTATCCTCTTTCTAACCTCTCACACAAGTCGGTCAGGGAGGAGATGTGGTGAAACAGGGACAGCAGGTCCCTGCAGAGGTTGCTATGGGAACCCTGGCCACATGTGCAGCATCCCTGGGGGTAGCTGGGAGGGGCTAGGCAGCTGCTGGGTGGCTGGCTGCAATGACTCTGCCTTTTGGAGCAGAAAGGCTCAGCTGTTCCTGTCCCCCCAGGTCCCAACTCAGCTTGGTTCACAGAACTCCAAGCAGAGCAGCTGTTCAGCTTCTGGAGACAGAGGAGGAACGGCTCTCAGCTTTAAGTCTCGGGGGAGGCTGGGAAGGAGGAAGAGCATTACTCAGCTCAGAGTTCTTAGACTGGAAACAAGCCTTAAGAAGCCATTTAGTCGATCAATCTGACAACAAAACTTCAATGAGTCAGTTCTGGGAGGACTGAGCTGAATAGGCCGTGAGGGAGACGGAGAATCAGAAAACATTAGTGGAAGGACTTTAGTGGAAATAAAAATAGAAATTAAAGGCAGCAACCATGGCTATGATTTGTGGAGCCCCCATCATGTGTTAGCCCCGCAGCTAAGCTCTCTGCACACATCTCTATGGTGTGTACCACAAGCTCTGCTGGGAGGTGTGGCACGCCCTTTTCACTGACTTGGAGGCCGAACTCAGAGAAGTTATAGCACTTGCCCAAGGGTTACCTATCCAGGAACGATCAGCTAGTGTGAGCCTATCTTACAGACTCACTGATTTATTCACTCACACCTGGAAGTTTGTTGCACACCCAGTGTGTTTGGGGCTCTGTACCTGAGGAGCGTGGAGTTGAGCTGGGAGGTGCATGACCATCCAGGGAACAGTGATACCCATGAAGGCCTAAGAAGGGCTGTGGAAGCCATGGGGCAGGATAACACAGTGCTGTGAATTCAGGGTGAAACAGGGAGGTGTCGGCTCACCCTGGCCTTGGAGAATGGGTGAGTGGCAGTTCAGCAAAGGAGAGGTACAAGGAGGGAGGAGGGGATCTCACGTGGTGAGCTCAGCAAGAGCAAAAGCAGGCAGCCCCGTGCAGGACAACTTCATCCTGGAGGCCCTCAGCAGGAGCACTAAGTGCAGCGGGCTCCATGCCAGGGGCTGAGGCCAGACAGCAGAGGGCCTTATATGGGATGCCAAGTGATTTGAACTTTATCCTGTAGGAAGGGGGGCTTCTGAGGGGTTTTAAACATGGAAGTGGTGTGGTCAGATCTGCCCGACATCTCCTGTTCTTGTAAGTGGGATGACCGTAAGGGTGGGCCAGGATCAGGAGTCCAGCCAAGAGGCTTTGCTCTTGTCCCATGGTCTAGGTGAGGGTTAAAGGGACTAGGGCTGTGGCAGGGGTGGAAAAGAGGGACAATTAGCACTGACATTTCAGAGATGGAATCGGTAGACTCACTGGTGGAAGCAGAGTACAAAATTGTGTGCGTTTCCAGAAACGCCTAGCTGTGTCCCAGTAGTGTTTGTAGGCAGAGATGTGTGTCTCTCTACCCACGTATGTGTGTGTGTACATGTGCATGCAAGCTCGTGGGCTGCTGTCTGGACGCACATGATCATACATGTACCTGTGCATGTGAATGTCTGTGTGCTCTCTGGCTTCCTGCACATCTGCATGGCTGTTTTTTTGTGTGTCTCTGCCCACGGTGCAGCTGTGAACCGCATACCACCCCCTCCTTGTTGTGCTCCGGGCTCAGTGCAGGATTCTGTGTATCAGCCACCCCCAGAGACTTTAGCTGCTTTAGAAGCTCCTGCTGCTAAATCAAGATGCATCTTCCATCCCTGTTTGATGCTGCCACATGAACCCCAAGGCAGTTCTTCAAAGGGCACAACTGGGGGTGGAAAGAAAGAAAGTAAACATCAGGATTAAAACTGTGAACTCAGCCTGCCCCTGCTCCAGACCTGGCTCAGGGGCCTCCTCCCACAGGCCGGCTTTGATTTGACAACTGCATGTCTCCAGGCCAGGACCCTGGGAGACTAAGAAGGTTCTGGGAACAGAGATGAGCAGGGCTGGGGGGTGGGACTGTCCTCTTCCACTCAGCAGCTCTCTGCAGCTTGGGGAGCCCCTTTTCAAGGAGGAAACAGGCTGCCAATGGGCCTCTTCTCAGGAGGACAGAGGAGTCCTCCCTCCCTCCCTCTCTCTTCTACCCCCCTTCTTTCCTTCTTCCTTTCCTTACCTTCCCCTCCCTGCCCTTCCTCTCTCTCCTTCCCGATCTACCATTTCCAGAGACACCGGACCTTCAAACTGACTCCCATCAGTGGTTTAGAAGTCGTGTGGTTGTGTGCCTTTGTTTATGAGGTGAGTACTCCCACCTCCTAAGGTTGTGTGTTAGAATTAAGTAAATCTAGCTGTTAAGTGTGCAGCGTAGGGCCAGGCCAGCTGGAGGAACTTGGTGAGCGGCAGCCATCAGAGTCTCTGCTGCTACTGTGCAGTGACCCTGAGGCCTCTCCCCTGATGTCAGTCTGCTTCCACCAGCAGGTGAATGAAGAGGACAATGAGAGGTTTTTAAAAGACAGGGTGCTAGGGTGTTTGGAGTGAGTTCAGAAGACCCAGGGCCCAGCCTTTCTGGGAGAAGGGGATGGGGTCCAGGAGAGCTTCCTGGAGGAGGCAACTCTCAAGTCTGCCAGACCAGGTGGGTTTCCCTATATTAGTACAGGGCAGGGTGTTCAGACCAAGGAGAAGCTTTGGCCAAAGTCTGAGAGGTGAAGGGCAAAGACTTGGGTGTGTTCAGGCATCAGGTCCTGAGTGGGAAGCCTGTCTGGGGGCTGCAGTGGAGGAAGGTCCTGTGGGTGATAAGTACTCTTGGAAGAAATTAATCAGACTAGGAGTTCTGGGGCTGAGGGGCCTGATAAAATCTTTCTAGGCCAAAAAATCTTTTCCATTCAGGTGGTGGGCTGCCTGTGGTGGCTGCCCAGATCCCTGTTCAAGGAGGGAGGTGCTGGGAGAGCTATGGACAGAACAGCCCTTTCTGGATGCCCTCAGCTGCAGAGGGCAGCTAGGCCCAGGATCTTACACGTTTTGAGGTAGTCACATCCAGTGACTGGCCAGTGCTGGGAGTATAAAGTTGTGGCCATGGTAGCCCAAGTCAGAGCGACTCTGAGGACTGATTTAGCTCCAGGATGCCCTGGAGAGATGAGGGAGGCTGTACGTGGCCTGCACTGCAGTCCTCCCCCTGTTTCCTACTCCTTTCTGTCACCCCAGGGGCCTCCTTAAGTCCACTGGACCCCATCCCAGAGTCCCCTACTGGCTCCTTTGGGATAAGCGTTGTTTTTCTTTACTTCTTACCCTCTACCTGCCTCTTTTTAAAGTAAATTTATTTTTTGTTCAAGTATAACATGCATGTCCTACTTAACTGGTTATGTACAACGTACCCAGATTAGGAAACAGATTTTACCAGCATTCTCAGAGTCCCTTTCTGTTCCCTCCTCCCTAAAGGTAACCACTATCCTGACTTCTGGCACCATAGATTTAAGGCTTGCTTGGTTTTGAACTTTAAATTAATGGCATCAGAGTGTGCACTCTTACGTATCTGGCTTCTTTCACTCAACATCGTGCTTGCTAGATTCATTCACATAGTTTCGGGTGGCAGGACTTCATTCATTCCCATTGCTGTACGTATTTCCATCGTCTAAAGTGCCATATTTTGTTTATCCACTTATTACCAGTGGGCATTGGGTGGTTTCCAGCCTATGACTGTTACAAACAGCTTAACTATGAGCATCCTTGTACATAAATTTAGGTGCATTTGTAAATAGACTCTCTTAGATATTTACCTAAGCTCAGGATCTCTGCAGTAGGTATGAATATGTTCTGAAATCTGTATTTCCAAAGCACTAAAGCTGAACACATTCATACAGTCCAGAGGGACTGTACTAATAACCCTTTCACCAGCAGCATATGAGAGTTCCAGTTACTCCACATCCTCACCAGTGCTTGATAGTGTCAGTCTTTGTACTCTCAGCCATTCCGTGTAGTTCTGATTTTGAATTTTCCTGATGGCTAATAAGGTGGAGCATCTTTTCCTGTGCTTATTAGCCATTTGGATATTTGCGAAGTGGCGGTTCTAAGTTTTTGCTTACATATTTATTGGGGTTTTTGCCTTGTTGATCTTTAGAAGCTATTTGTGTACTCTTGTATATACAAGTCCTTTGTCATATCCCCATGTTCCTTTTTTTGTGATTCACATATCCCCAGGGTAGGGTAAGGCTTGGCATCACGAACACCTAAGTGATACCAAATTGCTTTCTCCCTTCTCTGGACCTGGAAAGGAGGGTTCCCCAGGGGTTGTATTTCCCTTTTCTCTTAACAGTTTTCTTCTTTCAGATGGGAGAAGCTGAAATACAAAAGAGAACCAGGCACAGAGATCTGGAGTTTTCACAGCAGCGGAGAGGAGGGCATGGGAAGAGTGTGACCTCCCCTTTCCTTCTGAGCAGTAGCAAGTGGTGAGCATCTGTTTGGCCTCTAAGTGAACAGATGAGTGACCACAGGTTCTCTGAGGAGCCCTCAGGCTCAAGATATCCAGCAGGGCACTGGAGGAGATTGAAGCCCCCCCCCCCCTTTTTCCAGAGAGGCAGTGGAGAAGTGTCTGAGCCCAGGGGACATTGGAGGAGGAGATGAGAAGGAAAGACCAGAGGCAGAAAATCTTTTTTTTTCTTTTTTTCCTTTTTTTTGAGATAGAGCCTCAAGCTGTCACCCTGAGTAGAGTGCTGTGGCATCACAGCTCATAGCAACCTCCAACTCCTGGGCTCAAGTGAGTCTCCTGACTCTGCCTCCCAAGTAGCTGGGACTACAGGCGCCCACCACAACGCCCAGGTATTTTTTGGTTGCAGCCATCATTGTTGTTTGGCGGGCCGGGGCTGGATTTGAACCCGCCACCTTAGGTGTACGTGGCTGGCGCCTTAGCTGCTTGAGCCACAGTTGCCGAGCCATTAGAGGCAGAAAATCTTGTAGGGAGATGTGAGCCTCAGAGTAGACAGGACTCTGTCTTCTCCACCCCCAGATCTCTGGCCCTTAGCCTAGTAGGTGCCCCATATGTGCCTACCAGAAAGTAAAGGACTTGTAGAACTATCTGTGAGAGGGGGACCTGCAGGTGCTCATCAGTATGGGCTGAATGAATGAAATTCAAAATATGATGTAAATAATAATAGCACCATTTCTTGGGCATCTACTATTTATCTGGCATCTATACCTACCAGAGTCTCATTTACTCCAACAAGTAACTCTGTCTTACAGATGAGCACAAGTCACTTAACCCGAGATCAGTAAGCTGAAATGTATACACGGTTCCATCTAATTCTAAATTCCCCCTAAGTGGTGCAGGTTCTCTTAAGAGGAATTGTACAGAGTAGCTTACTAAGGTGTTACTCAGGCAGGCAGAAGTCTCCTCTCCTCCCTTCCGGGAGAGGGGACACTGGCCAGTGGGAAGAGCTCTGAGAAAAGGAGAGAGGGAGAAAGGTGAAATCACTAATACCTGGCTGTGACCTCCTTCAGTCTCTGTCAACTCCCTCCTCCCTTCCTCCCTTCCTCCATCCCTCCCTCCCTCTCTCCCTTCTTCCCTTCCTCTTTCCCTTCCTTCTTCCAGAAACACTTACTGAGCACCTACTGTATACCAGGCTCCATGCTAGGACAAAAAGTAAGCAGAACAAACACAGAATCCTGCCTTCACCCAGCTTACACCCAGTGGTGGATGCAGAAGACAGTGGTGGGGCATTGGGAGGCTCTTCCTGTGGCCGACACCCCCCTACCTGGCATGGGAGGAGCCCAGTCTCAGAGGCTTCACCAGCTGCCTGCTGTTGCCAAGCCCCCTAGAAGACACACCTCCTCTCTTCCCTGGCTTTTGTTTTGTGAAAACATGTTTTCAGGGAAATCATGCCAGACTGTTGGAGAGAGGGAGGACTTGAAAAGGGGTGAGATGGAAGCAGGTGAAGATGGTATTTGGGAGCTTCTCCCAACCAGAAAAGGGTCAGACTTGGAGGTGGGAGCATGACCTTAGAGGGAAGTAACCAGCAAGGCTCTGAGCCTTGGCAAAGGTGCAAATAACCTCCCTGCCCCCCCCACACACACACTCAGGAAAGCCTGGCAGGGACTCTGTGGACCCTCCAGTATTCAGACACTAGGAAATCCCAGGCAAAAACCCTCATTTGTGGTGTCCAGGGTCACTGATAGCTCAGAAAACCGTGCCTGAATCATGTGGATTCTGTGAGGCCCTGAGACCCTTGCTTGAGTAGGAAGAGCCCCAGTCTCAGCTGAGAAGGAGCTGCCACCCTCCCAACATATCCCCAGTTCCTTACCCACTTCTCAGTGCACTTTCAAACTCTGTCCTCACCTCTGAACTGTCATACCTTCTCTGTCCTTCCTACTTCGACTCCCCACTTCCTAACTCCTGTGGTAGACCTCAACCCAAAATCCATATGCATTTTTCCAGCAATTTCCCCTAAATTGGAGTTGTTCAGACTGAATGACAGTATGGGAGGCCATGGGGGGGGCATAATAATAGTCCTCCCTCATTGGGAAGTTGCAAGGATTAAACAAAATAATCCGTGTGCAGCATTTGGGAAAGCGCCTGAAACACTGGGCGTTTGTGCCCCATGAACATGAGCGTTTGTTGACTCCCTTTCTTAGCAGAGGGAAGGCAGAAGCCGAGGCTCAGAGGAACACACAGCCGTGACACATCAAACAGCTTGGTCACAAACAGGTGCAGTCCGCGGTGCACTGGAAGGCAGCTGCAGCAGAAAAACGTCCCGGGATCTAGAACCTGTGCGTGGTCACATTTGCCATACTAAGGGGTGTGTGATTTCTTCCTGGCACAGGAACTACTAGTGTTTTTTAAGCAGGAATGTGCATTCTACAGGGCTCACTGGGCCTCAGTGGGGAAGGTAGATCAGAGTGGGGAATCACTCAAGGACATGCTGTTACATGCCATTGACCCTGGATTATGAGAGTGACATTTCAGCATCTGGGCAGGCAACATAAGAAGAAGGGGACCCTAACCTAATTCTAAGTACGCCTCACTTTCAGTGAGTCAGCAACTTTGAAATCATGTTAATTATACTGTCAGGGAGGTGATCCGGGAGAAGAAAAAAAAAAGCCTATAAAGAGATTGCAAAATAGAAAATGCACGGATGTGGCTCCACTGATGACAGTGATTTAGGGATGCAAAGTGTCAAAGCTTCTGAAATCCTGACACCTCCCTTCTAGCCCTAAGATCCACCCACGCACAGACCCCAGGAGGTCTCTTCTTGGAATATGCATTCATTAGGACTCTGAGTATTTCAAGCAGCAAAACAAACAAAACCTGAGCTCAGACTGGCCTAAACAGCAGAGGGAAATTATTGACTTGCACCACAGAAAAGCCTAGAGGTGGAGCGGACTTCAAGGGAAGCCGGTCAAGAGGCTCAATGTGACCTCAGATCTGGTTTTTCCTGTTCTGTGCCTATAGTTTAGGCTTCAGTCTCAGGTCTCACTTGGAGGCCCCCTGCAGCCAGGCTTTCCCTCTAGACTGTAAATGGCTGTGTGGGCACCCTCCTTCACATCTTCACCTTAACCCATTCCAAGCCACGGGGAGTTTCCCTTGGATGGAGGAATTGCCCTCTCCCAGAGTTGCTCCCCCCCCCCCACCTTCCCCACATCTATGCCTCCTTGCTGCCCTGTTTGCTCTGAGGGGTCGTAGAGCCACTGAAGGGAATGTAGCTGGGAGACACAGTTGGCTAAGGAACCACTGTCCTCACTGAACCACAAGGGAGACAAAGGAGGAAGGCTGGCTTCCCAAAGGAAGTGCCCCGAGAACATGGGATCCAGACCAGGCTGAGCAGGACAGCACCCTTGCTGACTCGTCATCTCCGTACTTTTTAGGACAGCTCCTGTAGACTCACAGGTGCCTCTTCTCCCCCTGCACAGGGCCTCTCTCCTGAGCATTCTCCTCTCTTCTGCCTTCCTCAACCATCCATTTATGGCTGTCACTCCATATGTCCAGCTGCCCACAGGTCCTTCTACTTGGGTGAACTACTGGGGTTGGAAACCCAACCATTGCGTCTAAAGCCCAATTCCTTCTCACTGCCCCCAACCTGCCCAGTTCCACATCTGCTTCCCCTTCTGTGTTGTCACCACAGCTGCTGAGCTGCAAACTTGGTCACCCTGACTCCTTCCTCTCCCCCACTCCTCCAAATCTGATCAGCCCCCTAGGCCATGCATATCTCTGGAAGGACAGGTTAAAGCCCCCTCCCCTGGGCTGCAGCCTCCTCTCTCTCTCCTGTCCACCAGAGTGGCCTTGCCCTGAGGGCAGGGGCAATATCTTTGTCACTGGCTGCTTTGACCAGAGCCCAAGACTGTGCCTGGTGCTAAAAGGCTTCCACAGAAATGTGTGGAACAAACAAATTCACAAATGAATGGGAGAGAAAAGACTCCAATATCCCCCATGGCCTAGGGAAGCAGGAGGAGCCCCAGACGACTGTGTTGGCCCAGCGGAGTTTGACCCTTCCTCTTTCAAAGCTCATGAGTGAAGGGCCACTCACCCTCTGCAGGGGTGGGCAGAAAGGTGGCCCCCAGATGCAAAGATTCGTAAAGACCCTCTGAAACTCCAGATTCTAGGTTCCCTGTGTTCAGCTTTTCCCTTCGGAGCAGTACGTTTAGCCCCAGTTACCACCTGGAGCAGCTAAAAGTCAAACTGCTCCATTTCTTGTTTAAATTCATCAGAAAACTAGCACATCACAAGTGGGACTCGGGGAACAAAGTGTGCTTGTTATGGGGGGTAGGCATGTGGGCTAATGACACCTAGGATTTCAGCTACTGCCGTGACATTAAAATGTCTATAATGGAGGACAGAAAATGTTCCTGTTTGGCATTAAAGAGCTAAAAATTTTATTAACCTTTGGTGACTTGGTGGAGACAGCAAACTGGTGGCAACTGCACTAATGTGGAATTAGGTACACGGCTGTGTGTTTCCGGCTTTCTCTATGAGTTTTCTGTATTTTTATAGACAAAGACTCGTTTTTACCTCTCTCCTGTGGAACAAGGCCTCCTTCAGGCTTGACAGGCTTAGAAACAAACATAAGAAAAAAGAAGAAAATGTGGGTTTGTCTTTCTTCTGCTTGGGCCAGTGGCCGTGCTGGGTACCTAACATATTATCATATTTAAATCTCATGGTAACCTTGAAAATAAATACCCTCACCACTCTCATATTTACAGATGGAGAGACAAAAGTCTAGAGAAGCCACCTGACTTACCCACGATTGAATGGTTGGTGAGTGGCTAGCCTGAGACCTGAATGCAAATTTGGTGTTCCCAAAGCCCCAGAGGTGCCAGCTGATGACACAATCATGTATAGATCTTAGGGCCTTGGTGACCCTCCTGAGAGATGCCAGGAGCACAGGGACTTGGGGATTTGTCATACTCCTTTTGACTCTGTCTCCCAAGGCGAGCCTGAGTCATAAGCCTTTACTTGCAAACATCCTAGTCTTCCTGTTTGCAAGAACTTTAATGCATAATATACCAGTGTATTGCCAGATTTCTCCCTATGTGGCCACCTTATATGATGCTGGTTGGAATTTTTTTTTTTTAAAAACAGAGCAGTGGCTCAGCGCCTGTGGCTCAATCGGCTAAGGCACCAGCCACGTACACCTAAGGTGGCGGGTTCGAATCCCCAGCCCGGGCTCGCCAAACAACAATGATGGCTGCAACCAGAAAATGGCCGGGTGTTGTGGCGGGCACCTGTGGTCCCAGATACTTGGGAGGTGGAGGCAGGAGACTCGCTTGAGCCCAGGAGTTGGAGGTTGCTATGAGCTGTGATGCCATGGCACTCTACCCAGGGGGATAGCTTGAGGCGCCGTCTCAAAAAAAAAAAAAAAAAACCACAGAGCAGTACTGAGAAGAATTCCAAAAGTGAGCCATAATTCCCTGGTCAGATAGCCTCCTCTTGGAGGACCCTTGAGATTACATTAGGCCCACCCAGAAAATCTAGGATAAACCCCATTTCAAGGTCTTTTATTTAATCACACCATCAAAGACCCTTTTGCCATATAAGGAACCATACTCACATATTGTGGGGATTAGGATGTGGACATTGTTGGGTGGCCATTATTCAGAGAAGAAGAGGAGAGAAGAGAAGTGGAGATAATAGCATTGTTCCAAAGGGTAGTTGTTTTCTCACCTTGGAAAGTCTGTAACTCTCTACACTTGGTGTGATATAAGCCTCCCCAAAGGTGACATCATTGCTCTTGAAGGGTCATCATATCACAATGTTTGTTTCTTATTATCAACAATTCCCCCCCTACACACACACATACACACACACACACACGTCTGGCATGAAGAAAATTTATGGGAGTCAGCATGTGTGCCAGGAAATGAACTCTCCCAGCTGGGTCTCTACCTCCACACTAGGCTGCCAGGAGGGCCTTGGTGACCCTCCAAGTCTTAAGCTTTGTTGTCATATCTGACACATGATGCTTGGCATGACATTTCATATGCAATTAGAAAGGAAAGAAAGGAAGGGAGGAAGAAAGGAAGGAAGAAGGGGGGAGAGGAAGGAAAGAAAGGAAGGGAAGGGGCGGCACTTGTGGCTCAGTGAGTAGGGCACTGGCCCCGTATACTGAGAGTGGTGGGTTCGAACCCAGCCCCCAGCCAAACTACAACAAAAAATAACCGGGCTTTGTGGCGGGCACCTGTAGTCCCAGCTACTCGGAGGCTGAGGCAAGAGAATCGCCTCCAAGAGCTGGAGGTTGCTGTGACATCACAATACTCCACCGAGGGCAACAAAGTGAGACTCTGTCTCTAAAAAAAAAAAGAAAGAAAGAAAGAAAAAAGAAATTAATAATAAACAATGGACTGGATATCAAAAGATATGAATTTGTATATTAAAAAAAAGAAAGGAAGGGAGGAAGGAAGGAAGAAGGGGGGAGAGGGAGGAAGGAAGGAAGGGAGGAAGAGGCACCTGTGGCTCAGTGAGTAGGGCACTGGCCCCATATACCGAGGGTGGTGGGTTCCAACCCAGCCCACAGCCAAACTACAACAAAAAATAACCGGGCTTTGTGGTGGGCACCTGTTGTCCCAGCTACTCAGAAGGCTGAGGCAAGAGAATCGCCTCCAAGAGCTGGCGGTTGCTGTGAGCTGTGACATCATAATGGACTCTACCGAGGGCAACAAAGTGAGACTCTGTCTCTAAAAAAAAAAAAAAGAAAGAATAAAAAGAAATTAATAATAAACAATGGACTGGATATCAAAAGATATGAATTTGTATATAAAAAAAAGAAAGGAAGGGGGGAAGGAAGGAAGAAGGGAGGAGAGGGAGGAAGGAAGGAAGGAAGGGAAGGAGAGAGGGAGAGAAGGGAAGGGAAGGGAAGAAAGGAAGGAAGGAGAGAAGGAGGGCTGCTTCTCTGCAGGCCCTGGCTCTCCCTGCGCAGTCCTGTAGGAATATCCCCCCATTCCTCCTCTTCCCCAGGGTGTCTTCCTCCCCTGGGGCACAGCTTGACTTCTTTTTCCCATGGGTGACTGGGCCTTCTAAGAGGACACTGCCCATAGGCAGGTCTTCAAGCAAAGCCTTTGAGGGAAGATCGTGCCCTATTTTCCATCTGGCCATCAGTGCCCATTTTCTGTTTAGAACACTGGAACAGTAGAGCTGTATGATAATTAGCATGAAGTCAGATCGCTTTGAAATTCTGCCAGGGGTGGAAGGGTGAGGAAGAGGAAGTGCAGTTCTGACGTGGAGAGGGGTGTATATTGTCTTAGAAGGTAGGGGAATACACCAGATGACTATTCAAGTCCCTTCCCATCTGAGATGATCATTACCTCTCTTGTCTCCTACCCTATAAATCTGCCCCCTCTCTTATTTTGAAGCCTCCAACCTTATGGCCTTGAGCAGTTGGTTATGGAACTTTATCCCCTCCTCATTATAAAAATGGCACATACCTTGTATTACCAATATTTTGACAATTCAGGAAAACATAAGGAAACAGAAAATATGGTACCATAGTCCAGGTATCTGGAGGGAAGCATGGTTAGCATTTTTGCCCATCTCCTTCTAGTTTTTTCTATGTATACATATGTGTGACTCCTGTGACAGGCTTCTTCCTTGGGTCCTCTGGGGAAAGCATGTCAGGAGTTCAGGTGGCTTATCACCAGGGGCAGGAAGCTGCTTCTCATGCCCAAGGGCTCTTCCTGAGGGTGCTGCTTTGTCCCCTCCCCCCAAACTGGGGAGAAAGTTGGAAAGCCTTTCTCTGTAGTAATCTAGGACCTTAAAGAAGGTTTTAGTTCTTCACTGAATGAAAGCAGGAGACTGTCTCCAAGTCTTACAGAATTGGAGCCCTGCAGGTTGGGATGGGAAGGTGGAGGCAGGTATCTGGTGCTGTCCTGTGGACCTGCACCCCTGTACAGATCTCCATCTCCTGTCTCCACTCTTCCTATTGTCCCTCTGGCTTTTCACCTCTTTCACCTCAGAAATCTAGCCCATCCCCTTCTGGCATCGACCTCTCTTCTCAAAAGGAATGAGAAACTCTTAACTCCCCAGTTGTGTGTCCCACATTTCCCAGCCTCTGGCTTTGGACACACAAGTCTTTTCTCCACTGCTGTCAGCTGCTACTGCTCCAGAGGAGGAAGGCAGGCTTCAGGGGAGGGGAGGTGCAGGGGTGGGAGGAGGGATGGGAGGTCTTCCACTTAAACTGTAGCTGCTTCATCCAACAGCACATGTGATATAACACACGTCACTATCCAAAGACTAATCTCTTCCAGGAAAAAATCACAACCACAAAAAATATTTGACCCACATAAGAAATTAGTATTCCTCTTATTACTATACTCATAATTCTATTTCCTGTGAGCAAAACTCTGACCTTATTAGCCCAAGAGAACATTTACATCCTCTCTATTCAAGGTTAGATGACAAGATATCCCTCATTAACTTGACAAAAAAGCATATTGCCCTCAAGTTGCCAACTCCTTTAATTGCTTGAAAGGGAAATAGGGGTGGGCGTGGGGGTCACAGAGAAGGCAGAGTGAGAGGAGTCTTCACTCCGTCACCCATATTTTTTTTAACATCCTTGATATTATACAATTTTTGTTCTTTTTTTCACAATGTCATAAGGAAGGAAACCCTCAAATTTTTAAAAGTTGTCAAACACCCTGTCTTATATAAGCACCATTTTAAATGAATGCATGACATTCTGTTTTAGAGTGGTCATGGTTCTAGGATTTTTAGGAGCAGAAAGTCCTAACGACCAAAGGACCCAGCATTATTCTTGCTAAAGTAAATCCTTATGAGCCCCAATAACTGGCATAGTAATAGCTGGGATTTTCCACAAAGTGCACCACTAGGGAACAGCTTTTATTAAGTGACTGGAAATATTGCTTTGGTTGTCAAAGGTCTGCCTTGGCTGTAACCATATAAGTGAAGTCAAGAAATATCCTAAAAGGGGCCAGATATAAAAGACACAGTATCAGGGACATCCTGTCAGCAGCTGTCTGTCCCAGGGAGTAAAACCAAAGACATTTTATCTTAAACACAGGTGGGCAGCTGTATTATTGCATAAGAGGGGACAGACCTGGAGGCAGCAAATTTCCTAACTTTGAAACCTGACTTGCTCTGAGATGGTACAGCTCTTAGTTTTCTTTACTTTTCTTTTATTTATTTATTTATTTATTTTTTGTATTGAATGGTAACTATGTACATTAATGCACTTCTGGGGTACAGTGTGGGGTTTTCACATGCAATCCGAAATACTTCCATCAAACTGATCAACACAGCCTTCATGTCATTTTCTCAGCTATAGTTTTAAAACGTTCTGATTCTACTCTTAGAGAGTTTCACTTGTATCCCTGTAAGATAGACCTCAAAAATGGTCCCTCC
>CAUYQV010036515.1:0-17931 GCA_963574575.1 Galagoides demidoff
AAAAAAAAAAAAAAAAAAAAGAATGGAGAAGCAAGAATCTAATATACTCAATACTAAAATGAAGCCAGTAGATGATCTAATATATGCCCATGTGAGAAGAAAAATCAAATCAATTCAAGGTGGGGGTAGAAGAACAAGGGAGCGGGGAAAGGGGTGGTGGGAGGGGATTGGTGTGCTCCCACTTAATGAGCACAATGTTAGGGTATATGACACACCTCTTGGGTGTGGGACATGACTATAAGAGGGACTCTACCTAACAAATGTAAACATTGTAACCTAATACTTTGTACCTTCAAGTTAGCCTGAAACAATAATAAAAAAAACCCCATCAATAGTTGTCCCCTCACCCTGACCAACTAGTGCAGTGGTTTTCCAGGGTGATCCCTGGACCAGCTTCATTATCTTGGGAACTCGTTATAAATATATATTCAGGATCCTCACCCAGACCTGCTGAATCAGAATCTTTGATGGATGGGACCCAAGAAACTTTTAAGAAGCTGTCTGGATGATTTAGTTCAAGTTTGAGAACCATTGTCCTAGTGTTTTTCCCCCTTGACATTCACCTGCTACAGTTTCCTCTCATCGTCTTGATGTAGTTCAAATCTCAGCACTGCACCTAGATCCCACCGATTTCCTTACATATATTATAATGATATAGGAACTTTTCAAGTTTCAGTAATTAAAAACTGTTCTCATATCCTAATAATGATATTTTCTGGATAAATCTTGTTGAAAACCAGGCCTAGTTGGTTTTTTATTTATTTTTAAAACATATTTGGCCATTAGGAAAATTAGATCAAGGAAGATTCCATTGGACCTATGTAACTTTCTCTGGCCTGAGATATTGCACTCTGGAGCTGGACAGATGTGAATGGGTTGCTCAGCTGGTCACCATGGGCTTATTTTGCAATAATATAAGTGGCCATGGCATCAGGTTATATCATCTGCTGCCTTCTTGCTGTATTCTCACATGACAGAGAGAAAATGATGTTTTGTGTGTCTTATCTTTTTTTTCTAATTATTATGGGTACATAATACTTGTGTATCTTTATAGGTATATGTGATTTTTTAAATTAAATCATTACTGTGTACATTAATGCAGTCATGGGGTACAATGTGCTGGTTTTATATACAATTTGAAATATTTTCATCAAACTGGTTAACATAGCCTTCATGGCATCTTCTTAGTTATTGTGTTAAAACATTTATATTCTACATTTAGTAAGTTTCACCTGTACCCTTGTAAGATGGACCATAGGTGTGGTCCCACCAATTACCCTCCCTCCACCCATCCTCGCCCCTCCCCTCCCCTCCCTTTCCTCTTTCCCCATATTCTTGGGTTATAAATTAGTTTCATAGTAGGACTGAGTACATTGGATGCTTTTTCTTCCATTCTTGAGATACTTTGCTAAGAAGAATATGTTCTAGCTCCATCCATGTAAACATGAAGGAGGTAAAGTCTGCATCTTTCTTTAAGGTTGCATAGTATTCCATGGTGTTCATATACCACAATTTATTGATCCATTCGTGGGTCAGTAGGCACTTGGGCTTCATCCATGACTTAGCAATTATGAATTGGGCTACAGTAAACATTCTGGTATGAATATCTTTGTTATAATGTTGGTCTTCTGGATATATACTTAGTAGAGGAATTGTAGGATTGAATGGCAGGTCTATTTTTAGTTCTCTAAGTGATCTCCAAACATCTTTCCAAAAGGAAAGTATTAGTTTGCATTCCCACTAGCAGTGTAGAAGTGTTCCCTTTTCTCCACATCCATGTCAACATCTCTGGTTTTGGGACTTTGTGATATGGGCTAATCTTACTGGAGTTAGATGATATCTCAAAGTAGTTTTGATTTGCATTTCTCTGATGATTAAGAATAATGAGCATTTTTTCATATATCTGTAGGCTGTGCACCTATTTTCTTCAGAGAAGTTTCTCTACAAGTCCCTTGCCCACTGGTACATGTGATTTTTTAAATACAAGCATACAATGAGAATTAATCAAATCAGGGTAATTGGGGTATCCATCACCTTAGGCATTTATAAATTTTTGGTGCTTGTGCCTGTTCTTATGTGGGAACTAGGTCCAATTTACTCTTAATGATCTAATCATCTCCAAAATATCCCCATCTCCTTGTACCATCACACTGGAGTCAAAAATATCCCCATCTCCTTGTACCATCACACTGGAGTTTTGGATTTCAACATAAGAATTTGGGGAGTGGGCACAAATATCCATTGCTTTTTTTTTTTGAGACAGAGTCTCAAGCTGTTGCACTGGGTAGAGGTGCCATGGCATCACACTGCTTACAACAATCTCAAACTCGTAGGCTTACTTGATTCTCTTGCCTCCCAAGTAGCTGGGACTACAGGTGCCCTCCACAACACCTGGCTATTTTATGGCTGTAGTTGTCATTGTTGTTTTGGCAGGCCCAGTCTGTATTTGAACACGACAGCTCTGGTATATGTGGCTGACCTCTAGCTGCTGAGTTATAGGGGCCAAGCCACAAATATTCATTTCATAATACTGAAGGGAATGTTACTGGGACTTTTAGCCTCACAAAGTGATCAGTGCAAGAGTTTGTGCAGACAGAGATTTAGCCTGTAAATGTTGGTTGCAAGTGTCTTGCATTTGCTATGGAAGTTTCATTAAATGGTATCTGTACCAACAAAGAAGTAATGTAGCCAAGTGGTTGATAGCATAGACTTTGTAGCCAGACTGCTTGGATTTAAAAATCAATACCAATTATTATCCATGTGACCTTGGGCAGGCCATTTAATGGCTCAAGCCTGGATTTCTCCACTTGTAAAATAGGGATGGTAATAGGACCTGTCTCACAGGTAGTGGGCAGATTTAATGGGTTAATGCATGTGAAGCACCCAGAACAGATACTGAGTAACTGTTTAGTTATCACTTGGTAATGGAGGCACTGTCCTTTAAAGGGTTGCTATGAGGTCAGTCATCTTAAAGGGACTAGCTAACCTTGAAATCTTTAGGACTAAAGGTGAGTTAGGCACTGAGATTACCACTAGAGTTTATTTCTAAAAGTCATATCTAATAATTTTTTAGTAAAAATTTCAAAGCCTTACATGTATTTATTAATTTGGTAAACTTATTGAATATATTTAAATAACAGAAAGAAATAGATCTGAATCCCTTCCTCACAGTTCTGAAAATAGAAAGGTTTTGTAATGCTCATTTGGCATTAAAAATGTAACTTTAATACATGTATTGGTTTTGTATTGCTGCTGTTAAATTTAGCAGCTCAGACAACACACATGTATTATTTCATAGTTCCCATGGGTCAGAAATCTGGAAATAGTGTATATAGCTCAGCTGCATCTCTGCTTAATCTTACAGGCCTACATCCAGGGGTCATCGGGGCTGTGCACAGAATCTGCTTCCAAGCATGTTTAGGTTGTTGTCAAAATTGAGTTTCTTGAGATTATAAAACTCAAGTTCCCACCTCCTTGCTGGGTAGTGACAATTTCTTGGTAAATGGCTTTTCCCTTCATTTCGAAGGCCACATGGCCAATCAGGTCCCTGTCAGCCTTTGGATCTCTCAGACCTCCCCTTCTTCCTCATCTGTCCTCTGCCATTTTCTTCTGCCGTATCTTGCCCACCACCTCTTCTGCCTTCTGCTTTCAATCTCTAATGTAGTCACATTGGCCCGCTAATACAATCCAGGATAGTTTTCCTGTCTTAAAGTCAGCTAGTTAGTACCCTTGATTCCATCTGCAGAGTCTCTTCAAGCAGTATCTGGGTTCATGTTTGATTGATTAACCAGAGAATGGGAATCTTGGGGGGACAGCTCGAGATTTCTGCCTACCATAGCACAATAGACTGTTTATAGTCTTTATTTACCCCACTTAGGATGAATACCATTTGGTACAGAAATACCAGTGTTTTTGATGATAGGTTGTCTTTCATCCTGTTGGGGACATTATGTAATATGATACATACTCATTGTTACCTTTCTAAAATTAAACAATTTCTCAACTCCAAAACACATCTGGTCTCAAGGGTTGTTGAAGGGATTGTGGATGTGTTATGTAAAGCTACTGGCAAAAAGATATTTTTGAAAGCATTTATATTTTAAATACTGTGAAATGGTACATGTATAGCACTCCCTGCTTGAGAGAAAGGATGTTAATGTGCTCTTCAGATTCAAATTTAGAGAACTAAAAGGGACTGGGGAGACATTCATTGAGGCTCCATTTCAAAAAAAAAAAAAAAAAAAAAAGATTCAGGAAGCATCAGTATTACAGATAAAAAAGGTAAGGGTGGGGCTCCGCGCCTGTGGCTCAATCTGCTAGGGCACCAGCCACGTACACCTAAGGTGGCGGATTTGAATCCCCAGCCCGGGCCCGCCAAACAACAATGATGGCTGCAACCAAAAAATGGCTGGGCGTTGTGGCAGGCACCTGTGGTCCCAGCTACTTGGGAGGCAGAGGCAGGAGACTCGCTTGAGCCCAGGACCTGGAGGTTGCTATGAGCTGTGATGCCATGGCACTCTACCCAGGGGGATAGCTTGAGGTTCTGTCTCAAAAAAAAAAAAAAAAAAAAGTAAGAGTGGAAGATAACATTTATGAAACACCATCCTGTTCACCTTATAATAGTTACATCATGTGTGTGTGGAATAATTTAATCCTTATAATCTATACAGATTGTTATTTTAATCCTTTTACATGTGCTGAAATCAAGAATTAGGGAGACTAACTTGCTCAGAGTCACATGGCCAGTCAGTATGTGGAATTGAATTTGGAACTTTCTTCTGACTTCACATTCTACTTTCTTTGTTAATCAAAGAATGATGGCAGATCTGGGACTTAAACTATAATCTCTTCTCTCACCCTAAAAACACCCAGATGGTTGTTCTTTTTAAAATATGTTTTTTGGCTGGGCGCGGTGGCTCATGGCTATAATCCTAGCACTCTGGGAGGCTGAGGTGGGAGGATTGCTTGAGCTCAGGAGTTTGAGACCAGCCTAAGCAGGAGTGAGTGAGACCCTGTCTCTACTAAAAATAGAAAATTTAGCTGGGTGGGTGTTGTGGAGGGTGCTTACAATCCCAGCTGCTTGGAAGGCTGAGGCAGGATATAATATATATATATATATATATGATTAAAATAACAACCTGTATAGATTTTATATATATATATATCTATATCTTATACATATATATCTCCTAAAAAAATAATAGAGACAAGGTCTTATGTTAGTCCAGACTGATCTAGAACTTCTGGCCTCAAGTGATCCTCCTACCTTAGACTTCTGAAGTGTTGCAATTACAGGCATGAGCCACCATCCCAGCCCAGAGAGTTGTTTTTAATACATAATTACAGATTTCTAAGTGTATTTTGAAATATTTAGAACATTTTTAAACTTTTTAGGGGAATCCTATGATGTGTGGCCTGTCATAAGAATTAATTTTTAGGACATCAGTTATATGGGATTAATATTTTCTATTAGGATCTTTTAAAATCAGTTAAACTTTAAAATTAGATTATCATGAATTTTTTTTTTTTTTTTTGAGACCAGAGTCTCTCTCTGTCACCCTGAGTAGAATGTCATGGCATCATTATAGTTTACAGCAACCTCAAATTCTGGGTTCAACAAATCCTCTTGCCTCAGCCTCCTGAGTAGCTGGCATGTGCCACTATGCTCAACTTTTTTTTTTTTTTTTTTTAATTTTTAGTAGAGATGAGGTCTCACTTCTGCTTAGGCTGGTCTCTAACTCCTGAGCTCAAGCAATTCACTGCTTCAGCCTCCCAGAGTGCTAGGATGATGGAATCAGCTACTGTGTCTGGCTGAGTATTTTATTCCTTGATAAATTGTTTATTACAAATTATTTGCCAACTGATCACGGTGGTACACACCTATAGTTTCAGCAACTCGGGAGGCTGTGTCTAGAGCAGCGGTTCTCGACTTGAGGGTTGTGACCCCTTTGGGGGTTGAACTACCCTTTCACAAAGGTCGCCTAAAATCATCACATACACCCTATACAAATACAGGTGTATGAAAATAATTTTATGGTTGGGGGTCACCACAACATGAGGAACTGTTTAAAAGGTCGTGGCATTAGGAAGGTTGAGAACCACTGGTCTAGAGGATCACTTGGAGACCAGGAGTTTGAGTCTGTAGTGCACTGTGGTTCTGCCTGTGAATAGCCATGGAACTCAAGCCTGGGCAGCATAGCAGACTCTATTTCTATAAAAAAAAATTATTTGTCACAGATAAAATGCTACTTCTGAAAATGACACAGTTTACCAATTTAACAGTCATGATTAAATGCTGAAAAATAATGATAGATATTTCCAATACTGGAACTTTTTTTTGCATTCGGTATTGTTCAGTAATCTCTTAATATTCTTTAAATATGTAGTTTGTTATTCCTTCTCTAGAAAATACTCTTCTTTTGAAAAATAAACAGTTCCCCTGCTGTTTTGTGTTTAAACTCCTCCTCACTGTTTTGGTCTCTGTTTTCTCTCTGTAGTAAAGTGTTGACAAAAAGCAACAGTACAGAGAGATAAAAATACACATCAATTAGAACAGCAAATCGCAGTGAAGTTTTCAGGCTAAGTATTTTAGGGCATGAGAAACACCAGCTGTGATAAGTGCCTGAACAGGAATTTCTTTGGAATTGTTGCTAAAATTTATTTTATTTTTCATTTTATGCTTATTAAAGAAGATTAAAAAACTGAAGTAGGCATTCATATTCAGGGTCATGCATTTTGAAAAATAAATGTGAAGTAAAGACTAATGATTTGACTTGTGTCTTCAATCCGTTTCTGTTATTTTGTTTTTATATCCACAGAGAGAATATTCTAGTTTCGTATTATTATGACAAAAACTTTATTATCTTGACTTTTAAGGACCAACTTTATGATGCAACAAAATAAATTCCACTTTACATAACACATTTTTTTTTAAATATTCAGGACTGAGCAATATATAAAATACCTTTACAAATGAAGCTTTGAGATTGATGCCTAGATTGATGATAACTTAGACTATCCATTTTGTCTAAAGGTTAGGAAAATTCATATTTTTTTCAGCAGGAACAAATATAATTTTAATTAGCTGTGATTTTTCTGGGAAGTAAAGGAATAGAATGGCCTAGAAGAAGAGAACTAGGTTTTGTTTTCACCCTGATCTTGAGGAAGACTGCTGTCTCTTTTTTGTATCCTCTTATCTGTTTATTATTTGCTTTTGTTTTATAGATCAGGCACTAAGGTGGTATTATTTTACAATTATATCTATCTTTTAGGGCTCAGAAGAATTGAGATTGGTTAGATTTTATGTAATAACCTCCAAAAAAGGTACTTTATGCTCTTTTACCTCTTTTAGCTGAAAGGTATACAAACATAGTGCAGAAAAATAAGATACAGGTTGAATATCCCATATCCAAAATACTTGGGGCCAGAATGTTTCATATTATTTATTATTTTGGAATATTTATATTTACATAATTAGGTATTTCACGTGTACCTTATATACATAGCCTGAAGGTAATTTATAAATAATTTTATGCATGAAAAAAAGTTTATGTTAAGTATTTATATGTGGAATTTTACACTTGTGGCATCGTGCTGGTGCTCAAAAACTTCTGGATTTTGGAGCACTTAAGATTTTTGGATTTAAAAATTAGGGATATTAAACCTATATAAGCTTTTGGTCAAGTCAGCATGAAAGGCAGTAAAAGCTCAAAAGCTAACATTTAGGGATAAATAATTCTGTCTTGGTTAGAAATCAAGTATATCATTGTCTCTTTAGAGAGGGGCCAAGACTCTCATATTTTATAGTCCTGTGTTTGTAACTGGGGAACATGCTCATTTCAAAGTGGGAGGGTGACATTTTGAGCTTTCAAGCCAGAAGTGATGTGTGGTATGTTGTGTGCTACCACTTAATACCTTTTTTTTTAAGAACAAGCTATAGGGCAGAGCCTGTGGCTCAAAGGAGTAAGGTGCCCCATATGCCAGAGGTGGCGGGTTCAAACCCAACCTCGGCCAAAAGCTGCCAAAAAAAAAAAACAAAACAAAACAAGCTATAGTATAGTAGACAGTGATCCATTCCACCTTGGCATGGTGGCCTGGTGATGTCTGTAATTTAATGTCTGTAATTCTCTTGACGACCCACAGGAGAGCACTTGGGTATAGAAATAGCAAGGTGAGATAAATGGGAGCAAGCAAGTTGGGAGTGCCAATGCTTATAGAAAGTAAAAATTATGACAGAGTAGGGGCTCAGAAGACCCAGATTCGAGGTATTGCTTTTCTTAACTTTTAAATGGCAAATGTTCTTGTTCTGCTTCACCTGGCAGAGTTGTGAAAAGCTAATGTCATCAACCTTTCTAAGTAGTCAAATGCAGGATGTATCAGCTGGGAATCTTTCAGTTGCAATTACAAACATTTAGCTCAGATTTGCAAAGGAAAAGGGGATTTATTGTCTCTAGGACTCTGTTGCTCTCTAACTCTTCTTAGGTCTGCTGCTCTGTTTAATTTCTAACTCAAAGAAAACCTCTGGCCGTGATACCTAATGGGTCTTCAAGTCCATTCCAGTAGGGAGGACTGCTTGTCTCAGTGTCCCTGTCCTCAACCAGCTCTAACTGGGTCTCAGGCCCATCCCTGAACCAGGCAGTGAAATCAGGAAATAGAGTGTGACAGTTTACTGGGGCCAGTCTGGACCCATTGGGTGTGGAATCCATCCCTCCCAAACTGTGGGAGCTGAATGGGAGAGGTGTGCTTTCCCAAAGGTCCTTTAAGACACACTTTCCTAGTGTCAGGAAATACTGTCCCACAAGAACAACTGACCATGGAACAAGATACTTTTATTTTCTTCCCTGTGAAGACAAATTTTAAAGGCTTAAACGGAAAGGAAAGAAATAGTTGGAGGATATTCGTAAAAGTCAAAGGACCAAATTTCAAAGGGAGATTTTACTTAATAAATGAGAGGGAAAAGACCAGAAATTTAATAATGACAGACAAGTACAAGGATCTGGGTGAGGCAAAAGCTTTTTCTTTATGCATTTTGGAGGAGAATCATCATAGCCCGTTGTACTAGCCTCTACCATATTAGAGGACCATTTTACAAGACTGTTTTCACTTCCTTCCTTCATAATTTGTTTTTAAGGGGGTTGGGTTCAGTCCAAAGGAATAGGATTAGGAAAACTTCACCCTTAGATGAAATAAGAAGATGTAATTTGTGGAATGTTAGAACCTTTAGTTTAAACTAGCAGTTCTTAGAAATGTACACTTTTATTGCCAAAAAGGTAGCTATATGTAATGTAAAATTGATTTCTAATTTTCAGTGACTAACTGGGGTCAGAATGGAAAGAGTTGAAGCAGGGAAAATTATGAAAACTCCAATAAAATTTTATTTGGGAAAGGCAGACAGCTGCAGGAGGCATGTTGTTGCTGCCCCTGAGGAGAACAGGAAGTCTTAGGAGATCTGAAGTAAACAAACTTAAAAGAGACTTTGAAAGGCAGAAAATTAAATAGCTATTACTCAAGAAAGAAATTGTCAATTTAAAATTGCCTTCTGTGTTCAGGAACCTTTGTGTTCATTATCTCATTTAAACCTCATGGCAATTTTATTTCACAAAGGGAAGACTCAAGCTCAGAGAAATTGAGTAATTTAGGTTTCTATCACTGTTGATTGGTAGAAGTGGGGCTTAACTGGGGATCAACAGGGGTCAGTGCCATGGAACTTCCTGGGAACTTCATTTATTTGGATTCTTCCCTCACATTTGATATATCCTAAGAATCACTTTTTGTGAATTTTCCAAAATACTGAGTTGCATGCCAGAATTGAATAAAATATTGTGAAATATTTGGCTATTTTAAATTTGGGAAGCAAAGAGAAGGCAGATTATAGTTTCCAAATGGAGGGAAATCTTTTGCTTTAAGAAAAGGAAACTCTGAGTCAAAAGACAAGTATTGCCAGAAATCTTAAAAAAAAAAACAAAAAACAAAAAACAACTTGTCACTGTTTAATGGCAACTCTGATTTCTTGAGATAATTTTAAATTTTCCGAAAAAACATTTCTAAGGCCAGAGAAGTTTGGGGAAAGCTGTGCTTTATGTTTGCCTCTTGGATTCCTGTGTTGATGAGCATATGGAACCGAGGAAATTGTGCTTGCACCAAGAGTCTCCAGTGAGCACTCAGGAATGAACTTGGTTGTTTTTGGTTGCTTGCACCTGGTGGACAGGCAGAACCATGCAAGGCAGAAGTCCATAGAACAGTTAGGAGGCTTTCAAAAGAGATATATTAAAAAGACTCAAAAATCTAAATGGATCTTTAGCAATTTAAGCAGAAACTTCAGTAACTTGGAGTTTTCTTGGGTATTTCAAGACCTGAGAAGCTGACTTATCTTCTGGGGAGTGCACTTCGTATGGCCTGCACTAAGAGGCCTCTTCATGCATTAGAGACCTGGAATTATTTTACTGTAACTTGCTATCTGTTAGCCTGTCAGCATAGTGACAAATGCCCACATAGGAAAGGCTCTGAGAACTCCTGAGATAAAGAAATTTGATTTGTTTAACTCAACATTTCTCAGATTTTCTCGATCTTTTCTTATTTACATATACGTTTGTTTGTTTTTGTTTTGTTTTGTTGTGGAAACATCTTTTAACATCTGGTTCACAGTGAGGAGAATGAAGGCCCAAGATGTGAGCAGGGTCAGACTATGACCTTTGAAGCCCATAGTATTAAAGAGAGGACAGGACTGTGGCCTTGTCAGATGTAACTTAAAAGAACACTGAACTATAAAGTAAGGTAGAGAAGTCCTACAAAGTTCTGGTTTTCAAAATGATGAAAGCACTTACCTCTTAAACATGCTACGTACCATTCTACGCATTTTTAAGTGTATAAATGTGTTCCAAAGCCATGACTATAAACTGAGGCACACAGAGAGTAAGTAAATTGCATGTCTACCCCTGGAGGGTGTGGTGGAACTGAGATTCAGAATGAGGCAGTTTGGTACCAGCATTTATATTCTTTTAGAGTAGGATGCTTTTGAAAAAAAAAAATTTTTTTTTTTTTTGGAGACAAGGTCTTGCTCTGTTAGCGAGAGTACGGTGATGCAATCATAACTCACTGCAATCTCAAACTCCTGGGCTAAAAAGGTCCTTCTGTCTCAGTCTGCCTCGGCCTCCCAAAAATTAAAGGTGTGAGCCACCATGCCATGCCAGTTCATTCTCCCCCCACCAAAAGAATTCTCTTCTCATTTCTTGAAGGCAGGAGTTTTGCATTTCTAGAGCTATAAGTATCAATGTAGTTTTACTTTTGGATACTCCAACATTTAATATGGAAATTTTATTTTGTTATTATAAAATACTAGGTGTGCTTGGCATGGTGGTGCACACTTATGGTCCCAACTACTTCGGAGGCTGAGGCAGGAGGATCTCTTGAGCTCAGGAGTTTGAGGCCTGCCTCATGCCCTGTTCCCCCACTTCTCATTAAATGTGTATATTATAGATATGAAAGATTGCCTGAACAGGTTGCCAGGCAGAGCTTAGAGGAAGGAGATTTGGGAAGGGGGTAGCTTTTCAGCTTACTGGAATGTAGTGCAACCGTGTGATCAGAATTTTAGGGCCTAGGGAGGCAGGGAGTATTCTGGGCTTGCAAGAGTGGTAGAAGCTTTTCTAGGTAAATTGATGGTTCCTATTGAGTAGGCTGATTTTGGTGGCTGTAGATCTAATGCTGTCAATATCACCATGATATCCACTACCTTCAAATAATTTGAGTTTAAGGCAGCAGTAAAGTACTATTTCCAGACTCAACCTGTTCTTGTGAAGGTTTGTATCAGTATATAGACAGGTTCAGATCTTGGTTGTAGGACCGGATGGAATTTACAGAGACCAGTGAGTACCTGTTATACATAGATGCTAAGATAAGTGGGTGAAGGGAACTGGAATTTTACTAATATGATACAGGTCTGTGTCCATGGTTGCATCCAGATTCTGTAAGACCTGAAAATGATGTAGATTTAAGGGCTTTTTTAAAGAAAGAAAAGCAAAATTATAATTACAAAGTTAATAAGGAAAGAAATAATAAATTTAGGAAAGCCTACAAATACAACAAACATCACAAAATTCAGAAATACATTAAAAAATTGTCTGGTACATTACTGTAACATTTTATTTTAATCTACATGTTGCAGCTACATACTTTCTAATCATTACTCTTAATGTGACAATCATTTTGAAATGTCATTTTACTTCATATATTTTTTCCTGTTTATTTTTGTATATATTCATGGGGTGCAAGTGCAGTTTTAGTACATTGATACATTGCACTGAGGTGTATTCAGGGTCTTCAGTGTATTCGTCACTGAAACACATGTCATTGCCACTCAGCAACCACCCCTTCATCCAGTCCCCTCTCATCTACCTGTCCCTCCTAGTCTCCATTGTCCTGTGCTGGGCTTCCATGTCTACATGTTCTTTAGATCCCATTTATGAGTGAGAACATGTAGCATTTGTGTCTGAGTTGTTTCACTCAAGATAATGGGCTCCAGTCCCAACGTGTTGCAGCAAAAGATATGATTTCTTTCTTTTTTACAGCTGAGTAGTATTCAATTGTGTATACCTACCACATTTTCTTTAACCCTCTAATGATGGATACTTAGATTGATTCCATATCTTTGTTATCTTTTTTTTTTTGGCCAGGGCTGGCCACCTCTGGTATATGGGGCTGGTGGCCACTCCTTTGAGCCACAGGCACTGCCTTATCTTTGTTATCTTGACTAGTGCTGTGTTAAAACTTATAGGTACAGGTATCTTTTTAAAATATTGATTCCTTTTCCTTTGGGTAGATACCCAGAAATAGGATTGCTGGATCATATGGTAGTTTTGTTTTTAGTTCTTTACGAAATCAACATACTCTTTTCCATAGAGGTTGTGCTGATTTGCATTCCCACTAATAGTGTATAAGAGTTCCCTTTGCTCTACATTCTCTTCAACATCTGTTAGTTTTTGTTTTTAATAATAATCATTCAGATTTGTGTAAGATTATATTTCCTTGTGTTTTTAATTTGCTTTTCTCTGGTGATTGGTGATGTTGAACATTTCTTCATATGTTTGTTACCCATTTGTTTTCTTTAGAAAAATGTCTATTCATGTCCTTAACCTGCTCGTTAATAATATTTTTAAAGTTGAATTCCTTATAAATCCTGGATATCAGTTCCCTGTTGGATGTATAGCTTGCAGATATTTGCTTCTGTTCTGCAGGTTGTCTATTCATATTGTTGATTATTTCTTTTGCTGTACAGAATTTTTTTTATTTCAATTAAGTTCCATTTGTTTATTTTTGTTTTTGTTGCCTGTGCTTTTGAGGTCTTAGTCATAAATTCTTTACCTAGACTAGGGTGACCAGACGTCCTGCTTTTGGTGGGACAGTCCCACTTTTCAACAATTTGTCCTGTGTCCTGGGGCGTTTTAAAAAAAGTCCCGATTTTTGGAAAGAATGCACGAACGGGCCAGAGAACAAGAAGGGAATACACGGTTTTTAGCTGCCATGTGGCTATTTCGCCAGAATATGAGTTTTATATTATTTTTGTTAATTTTATAATGTTAAACTATAATAATAACAAATAATTGCTGAGAAGTGATTATCAAGAACTGCTTATCAAAATTTGCATTGTTGTTAGGCCCTGCCCTGCCCTGTCCCCTGCCCTGTCCCCTGCCTCCTGCCCCACCCCCTGGCCATGTTGTCCCACCTTACAGATGTTAAAATCTGTCACCCTAACCTAGACCAATGTCCAGAGAGATTTTGCTAGGTTTTCATCTACTACTTTTATAGGTTCATGTATGACATTTAAGACTTTAATCCATCTTGAGTTGAGTTTTGTATATGGTGAGAGATAGGGTCTCTGTACTATGAATATAGATATAATTTAGTTTTTCAGCATGGTTGTTTGAAGTTTGTTTTTAATTATTGATAGGCCAGAAAAGTTTCTTTGAGTTTTTCATCTTGTTATTACTAATGTCTTATAAATGTTGTGGATTTCTGGTTCACTTTAGGAAAATCTCAGTATAACATGCTCTAAGATTTTATGTCATTGTAAGTTTTGAGGGGACAGTGACTAATCTTAAATATTCTGAATTAATGACCTTTTTAAAATGGTTTGTCATCGGTCTTCTCATTTAGTATCATGTTACGAGTTTTGCATTATCTTTATTGATATCAGTATTTCATGATTAGTCAGTAAGAAATTTAAGTTTTCTAATATGTTCGTATGATTAACTTCTTTTCATAATTGTTAAACCACTCAAGAATCTATTCATTAGTTTTATTTCTTTTTGATAGATTGGTGCTTTTAGTACAATCTGAAAAAACTTTATAACATTTGTGTCTCAGTGTCAAAATAATTTCAGTTGGTTACATTACTGTTCTTTGTCACTTTTGTTTCAGATTTTATTAATTTTACATCTGAATTTTATTTAATAAATTTAAAAATGATATCTAGTAGAAGGTACCTTTTGTATATATCCAAATCAGGTGTCATAATTTTTCACTAGTTTTATTGAAATGTCTTTCCAAATTGAACTTAAAATGGTATATTCAAACTATCAAATATGCTATTCTCTTCAAAAAAGAAAAGTATGATGCATTTATATGGAATATATTTCTGACAGAAAAGCACTTTGAATTTTGACTAGGCATCCGTGATAATGGAATCTTGTGCTTATTATTTTAGACATCTGGTAACTGGAAAAGTTTCCCACACACTAACTTTTATTTTAAACCTTTTATCTCCACTACCCATATACTTCAGTATGAATCATCACAGGGTACAGCCCTCTGGTGGTAGCAGGTTTGCTTTGTACCTTTCTGTTGTCTTTGACTGTAGAGTCAACAGAATGGGCTCTAGGAGTGTACCTGGACGCCATTCCTGCACTACCAAGGCAACCAGTAACTTACAATTACCCAAAATGATATGAACCATGTAAGTATATCCCTAACTTTTCCTGTATCCAGATGCCAGAGTACCCACAGCTACTCCAACTCATTATGGTTAAATATCTTTTTTTCAAATGTAAAAAAGTAAGTGTATAAGACCATGAGAACATACTGCTAGGGTCTCTCATAGAATTTGGAAGGGAACTATGCTTGGAAGAGGCCGTTTCTTTCATGGTAAGCCTGTTTCTGACTGTGTTTCACTTGTAACAGATCACTTAGGAGAACCATGAAAGGATGGGCCATAGGGTATTCTGGTGAGAGGGTGCTAGAACTGCCATAATTTCAGATGTCTCTTGAAATCAGAAGTTTCTCATCTGAATAACTCAGTTATGAATTTTGCTCAAGACTGTTTGGTTGAGAGTAGTAGACAGTCAGGTTTAACCAGTGATAGGTTTGGTAGAAAGAAGTTACTGGCTCAGATAAGAAACTACTGAAAGTAGGCAGATTGGAAATAGTCATCTGGATTTAGGGGTTTGAATAGCATCATATTTGTTCATCTGTTTGTTTTTCCATTTCTATTTCTCTATGTTAATTGTGTTATTTACTCCTGAAAAAGGCTTTTTCAAAAACAAATAAAAAAGATTGCAGGCAGTATGAAGTTCTATGGTCTGAAAAGCAAAAAGCTTCTTTTTCAGCTCCTATATGGAAAGATCCTTGGGAATGACCCTGGCTGGTTTGGCTTGCGTTTTGTGCTCACTTCTTGGCATATTTTTATGCCTCCTCACGGGACCAAAAGGGAGTGGGGCACTGTGATTGACCTGTGGTGGCTGAAAGGGGTGATCACGTCTCCCAGAGAAGGAAGGTTTTGTTTGGGTCATACAAAACCATAATTGTCCGCTACAGTACCTAAGGATGACTTGGCCACAGAAGTCATACAACTCATGAAATCTACTATGTGAGATGTGCCATTCCTCATGTAGACCAGTAACTTATACCCATTTTGATGATAATTTAGGCATAAAATTCACACTGTGTCTCAGACAGTATCTTTTCTATAGTGGAATGCTTTTTAGAATGCATCATGTAATAGTTAATTCACATAATCCTTCATGAGCATATGGGTTAAATGGGACTAAATAAGTTCCTTTTTTTTTTGTTTGTTTGAGACAAAGTCTTACTGTGTCACCCTGGGTAGAGTGCTATGGCATCATAGCTCAGAACGACCTCAAACTCTTGGGCTTGAGCAATCCTCTTGCCTCTGCCTCCTGAGAAGCTGGGACTGTAGGCATGTACCACTGTGGCTGGCTAGAGACAGGGTTTTGCTCTTGCTCAGGCGGGTCTCAAACTCCAGAGCTCAAGCAATCCATCCTCTTCAGCCTCCCAAAGTGCTAAGATTATAGGTGTGAGCCACCACACCTGTCTGGGACTAAGTAAGTTCTAAATATCATTCAGGCCTCTGGCTCATTTACTTTGGAATAAATTAGCTCAGCAGAGCTGGTAGTTGCAAAACAAAGGGATCTGAGGGTGAAGAAACTTTCAAAGCTACATTATGTTTATACTAAAGTGGAAAATAGAGACTGTTTAATGTGAACTATTATTGATTTAAACTCATTAAACAAGACAACTGATAATGAACATTGACATTAAAGACTGCATTTTTCTTCTTCAGTTTGTTGGAGAGAACATTGATAGTTGAGTAATATGTGTCTTTGAGGAAAGATGGATAATGAACCCTGAAAATAACCTTCCTTCTGTATCATTCTATAAGGTGTTTCTCTCTCTCTCTCTCTCTCTCTCTGTGCTTTCGAGATCTTCTCTTTGTCTTTGGTCTGCTGCACTTCGAATATGTCATATTTAGGTGTAGATATTTTTGTCTTTCTTCTGTTTGGTGTTCTCTGAGCTTTTTGGATCTGTGGTTTGATCATTCTCTTTGGGAATTCTTGACAATTACTATTTCAAATATTTCTTCTCTGCTTTCCTTTTCTGGTATTCTAATTAGGTGTATGTTATACTTTTGAAAATTTTCCTATAGTTCTTAGATAGTCTGGGTTTTTTGTTTTTCATTGTTCTTTTGTCCTAGCATTTTAATCTTAGATGCTTCTGTGGACATAGCTTCTAGCCCCCTCATTCTTTGTGCAGTTGTTCTGTCTCCTGATGAGGTTACCAAGACATCCTGCGTACTGTTAACATGTTTTTGATTGCTAGCATTTCCTTTTGATTCTTTCTTTCTTAGAATTTTCATCTCTTTGCTTATATTACTCCTCAGTTCTTGCATGTTGTCTACTTTTTCCACTAAAGCTATCAGTCGTGGTTATTTTAAATTCCTTGATAATTCCAAAATGTATGTCATATCTGAGTCTGGTTCTAATGCTTTCATTCTCTCTTCAGACTGTGTTTTTGTCCTCCCTTTTAGCATGCCTTGTAATTTTTTGTTGAAAGCCAGAGATGATGTAATAGGTAATAAGAACTGAGGTAAATAGGCCTTGAAGTGTGTGGCTTGATGTTAAGCTGGCTAGGAATTGTGCCATTTTAATGATTGCTTTAGCTGTATATGCTGGAGGTTTCAGATTCCTTTGAAGTCCTCATTGTGGGGGTCTTTCTGTTGTCTTTGTGAAAATCTAAGAACTTTTAAAATAGAGTCTGTACCTTTAAGCTCTTTCAGCTATAATTCACTGTTATATGAAACCCCATTCATATGGTTTGTAAAGTAGAGGGAAAGAGAAGTGTTCCATTATGACTAAATCTGTGTCCCCCTGCTGTGGCCTTCACAGTGTTTCTTGAATATCCTCTTCCCTCCCTTAGGTGAGACTGGAGTTGGGGAGATGCCTTTCTTTTCTTTTTTTTTTTGAGATGGAGCCTCAAGCTATCCCCCTGGGTAGAGTGCCATGGCATCACAGCTCATAGCAACCTCCAACTCCTGGGCTCAAGCGAGTCTCCTGACTCTGCCTCCCAAGTAGCTGGGACCACAGGTGCCCGCCACAACGCCCGGCCATTTTTTGGTTGCAGCCATCATTGTTGTTTGGCAGGCCC